>JADLZK010010554.1:0-259789 GCA_015847255.1 Hyparrhenia diplandra
TAATCGCTAACCGAGGTGGCCTCTGAGAGCTCCACCTCTATATATATATATATATATATATATATATATATATATGCTAATATATATATATATGAGCAATTTGACCGAAGCACGGGGTCCGAGCACGAAAATTTGGCGGCCCAAACGCCGCCCGAAGACGGTTGAATTCGTGCTCGGGCAACCCGTGCCCGGCCGCAGCGTTTTGGGGCGACCCCAAGGCACGCGGGGCCCGACCGGGCTGGTAAATCAAGTGAGGCCCGGTGAAGGCCTAGTGAGGAGCAAGCCAGCCCAACACCGCGACCTCCCTAACCGACCCAAAGACCACGGCCTCCTTAACCCTAACACCACCAGCCCCCTCTCACCCTCATTCGTACAAAGCGAGACCTCGTGACCACCGTCGCCGCTCCGCAAGTCAGTCGATGCCGCCGTTGCTCGGCGGCCTAGTTGCCGCCGTTGCTCAACGTGTCCGGTGCACGCCACCATCGCTCAACGAGGGCGATCGGCCCCGCTCTGGTCGCTAAGCGGAGTCGGAGAGTCGCGTCGGCGTGCCGACCAGATCGACCGCCACGGTAGCGCACCATGTCAAGCCGACCGTCGGCGCGTCCACTAGGTCGAGCCCGGCGCGCCACCGGATCGCGGTACGCAAGCGCGTCACGGTGCCTCGGCCCGGCGCGACCCGCAGGTCTCACGGTGGTGACCTCCTGCCGGGAGCGTCTAGCCTCCCTAGCTCCCTTTCCCCACTTTCTCTCTAGCATTGTATGGGCCTCGGGCCGACTTGGTGAAAATATTGGGCCCATGCTTTTCGGGCTGGTCGGCACGGCCGGCCGACGTGTCGTGCGGGGCTGTCGGCGAGCCCTAGTGGCGATGGGCGCTTCGTGCCGTGCCCTAGCGGGCCTTGCCTAGCACGGGCCCGTGCCATGCGGGCCGGGCCGACCCGTTGCTCCCGTGATACTGCGTCATGGGGCGGTGGCCTCTACCTCTTTGGCACCTCCAGGCGGCAGCATTACCAGGGCCATCTAGTTGCAAAAAAATAAATATTTGTGGTTCGCTTTGGTTTGTATTTTTGAGAGGCTAGCTGAGTACAAATTTGTGGTGATATAACGTTAATTTTAGACGTCCCCCCTCCCCACCGAATAAAGTTAGTTTTTGGGCTGTGATTTTAGTTCTCTCTTGTAGATGATTTATATATCATAGCTGGCGCACAATTAAGATACCGGTTGGCATGATTACCTTGATGAAAATGGCTAGGAAGAAGGCAGTGATGACAATCTGTTAGGTCATTGACAAGTCGAGACACTTGTTATTGACGACGATTTAATGCTATGTGTGTTGACCACCAATACATTGAGGGGCAAAACTATGAGTTTCTTTTGGTTCTCTACTAGTGCCATCAATAATGGTTTCTAACGTGCTGATGACTTTTCTTGATACACGTCCTCGAGTAAACAGAATTAAAGCGCGTCCCGGTGAGAGTAACCGCTGCTGCTTACACCACCACCGGTCACTCTCCCTTCTCCCTCCGTCATCTCGTAGGATCGGCTGGAGGGAGTGGGGATCATCGGGGAAAAAAATCTTCGTCATTAGAAAAAACGACAAAGGGGCCTCTAGCTCCTCGTGTTTTTTCTAATGATGAACCAAAATGTAATATAGATGCAAATGACAAAGGGGTGCAGTGGTAGAGGAGGTTATGCGCGAGGGAGAGGTCATGAGTTTGAATCCTGCTGGCCGTGATGCGCACGATTTTCTTGTGAAAATGTCGCGACTTGCGACGGACCGGTGGCTGGTTCGTGAAGGCCTCTCCTGGTTTAAAATAAATTGCAACTTTTTTTGCATTTTTCATCCTGTTTTTGGGATTTCCTAAAAACCACATTACTGTCGGTTTCCCATCACTGTCGGGTTTTGTTGAGCCTGCCACATTGACGTCGCTCACCACGACGTCCCTCAACATCGCCGACACCATGGGCGCCAACCACGCCGCTCCGCCCTAGATCACCAACAACAACACTCCAGCCACGGGGACCGCCATCAACAACGGCGGCAACCCCCGACGTCCTCGACATCACCGTGCCTACCATCGACAACATTGGGCTCCATCGACAACAGTCTTCAACTCATCAAAGGAACGCACGCCAACATTGCCATCAACAACGACAACAACTCTGACATCCTCGACATCGACATGACGTCACCCGACGCCGCCATTGGCGTCGCTAACCATGACGTCCCCGAGACCGGCGACGACATCAAGGGCACAACAGCTGGCAACGACACCAACCATGACGTCCCGTCGACGATGACAACGCGCCAACAATGTCCCCACCACCGTGGTCATCGCGGGCCACCCCCGCGCCGGGACAACAATGGAGACCCCGCGCCGTCGGGACCTCGCCAAAGATAGTTCGACGGCGGAATCAATTTGCTGAACCTGCTGAACGCCCCTCCAACATACATTATGGCAGAGAACATCGACAAAAAGCATCAAATCAGTTCATAGGTGCGACAACACCGGATGCATCTTGGAAACCCCACTCTGGCGAGCCGGCTTCCTAATGACACCGCGAGTCCCCGCAAGAGAAGGCGTCCCCATCAACACTACAACAATGGAATATCGGCACCAACAAAAGTATGAGCTTTGTCGCTATCCACCTGACAATAGCGGTACTTCTCTGGTTCATCTGCATGCCAAGCTAGGCTCCACTGGAGGCCTGGGATACCTCCAAACGATGTCTCCTTTGCGACTTCAAGTTGCCAAGCAACGGCAAAGCTACCAGCGACCTCGCGCAACCTCGATAGGGCAACAACATGATCAACTACATCTACACCTCTAAGACGGCGCCAACCCCGTGCGACTACATTGGCACTTTTGGGTTCGCCAACAGGCTTCACAACAAGCTTTGGACTACGGTACAATAGGAGGCGCCTTGCAGACTAGGCACGGCGATCCGACTCGGCCACTACTACTACTTCCAGGCAAGCACCCTTCTTCAAGAGTTACGTCTCCATGACTTCGAGAAGGACGTCACAACCCCGCGCCGGCGACTCCGGCAAGAACGATGACAAGGTGCACGTGCTAACCACAACAGTCTTCTACCTTGTTGACCTCATCACTACTTCGGAGGCTATCATCCAACCTCGCATCTCTACACCAATCGACTACGAGCTGCACAACTTCACCGGCACCCTCAAGCCCTAGGTGGGAGCACCAACTTGGATGCTGATTGAGGTGGTTGACGTCTACCTTTCGACGTCCTCGCCACCGACGCACGACCTCCCGGCGAACATCGTCATAATAGGGGAGCTACCACATCACTTCTTGCCATTGGTGCCGCTCTTATTCTTCGACAACCACAGTCTTCACCCCGCTAGCATCTACGATGTCCGCATGAGCCGGGAGAGCAATGGACTTTCGTTCATCAAATCATCATCGAAAAGCCGTGCAACACCACAAAGACGAGGGGCAAGATGTCTCGATAAAGGCGGAAGAAATCTGTCCACAGCACATCAGGAAGGCCCATGGGCCTTGGGCGCCATGACGCTAGAACTCTTGCTGGTAGCTGGCCGCCCCGCCGTTGCCGTCCACCACCATCACGTCATTGTCATCTGCTTTTCCATTAAGTAATAGATATTTAGGAAATAAAATATGAATAAAACAGAAAAATCGAATCAAGGATTTCTTTAGATGCAAGTTTTCCCGGACTATAAATACAAGGGACTAGTAATCAATTGAATCAATTAGAAAATAAAGGGGTAACTCCCAACACCTTCGGTCTTTAGCTCCCTCTCTCTCGCAACCCTAGCGCATGTGCGCAGCTGTCATCATCAGCGCCGCTGCTGCCGCCACGCCGCCGCCCCGCCCCCACGCCGCTCCGCCGCCGCTCCTCGTCGTCGATCGCCGTCACCACCACCTCAACAACGCCGCGCGGGCCGCCGAGGCTGCCGCTGGCACCGTCATCGCCGCCCCTCCCCAAGGCGGCTGCGCTTACTTTTTGTTTTACGACGAAAGGGGGCAACATACTGATGTTAACCTCGATCATGTCATCAGATCTAAGAAACATGGTTACTTAACTTAATTGTCAACACGTTGGTTCAATTCCGACACTATTTAACTTCCATCACATGAAAGGATGTACACGTACGGACAAGCAAACACCTATACCAGTAACAAAATGATTTTTGCGTGATACCTGATGTCCTGCTTAAAGTCACGCGGTGACATTATTTAGTGTTTAGTGTTCCCTAGTTGCCCCTCGCCGGCCAAACAGCTTTTGACGACATCGTTCGTGAATCCTGGGAGCGCTTGCTTCCATGAGAAGGTCTCTCATGTCGTTACGAATTACCACCGACCACCGTCCACGAATGGTTCTTAATTAACGCGGCCATGAGAGGAAGAAAATGGTTACAGACTTAATTACAGTCGTCGCGCGTGACATATATAAGCAGGACAGACACTAGCCGCCTACGTTTTTGTGTGTGCGTCACTAGATGTATAGAAACTTCCCTGCTGACTTACGTATTCTCTCTATGGTAGTGCAAATGCATTCGACACGCAATGAAACTTCCGTGCTGACTTCGCCATTTATGCTCTATCGACTCAGTGGCTTAAATCGAGGTGTTAATATGAGTATAAGAGCACTCACAATGCAGACTCTACTATAAAGTCTAAAACTATTTATTATCTTGGGTAACGTGGACTTAGAGTCTAAATAAGACTTGGAGTCTTGTTTTCTCTCCCTCTCTTCCATAAATAGACTGCCACATCAGCAAAGTACAATAAATATGATGATAATAAATGTTTTTAGGCTACATGGTAGAGTCTGCATTGTGAGTGCCCTAATGCATGTACTACGTGTATCCATAAGAGTGTGTATTCACAAGAGTGAGGAACGTCTGTCACTATAAGTGGTTGTGTGTCTCTATTGTGTTTTGAGAAAAAGTCATCAGCGAGTTACGAACCAGTATTGATAGGACTAGAGAACTGAGACAAGTCAGCACAGTCTGGCTGTCTCTCTATGTTTTGGTTGTCAATGTACCGTCAGTTGTCATCAACAGTAAGTGTCATCGGCCGTGCGCTCCTTCCTCGCAATTTTCATTGAAGGGTGTCTGCAGCGGTGTGCTATCGATCTAGATACTGAACCTGACGTGCACTCATGCAGTCATGCCCATCCATGTTAGGCTAATAATAATGAGAATTTTTACGGTGCTTGTGAATTGCTATTTGCTAGTTCCTCCA
This sequence comes from Hyparrhenia diplandra, assembly GCA_015847255.1. Taxonomy (NCBI): domain Eukaryota; kingdom Viridiplantae; phylum Streptophyta; class Magnoliopsida; order Poales; family Poaceae; genus Hyparrhenia; species Hyparrhenia diplandra. The sequence goes on from JADLZK010010554.1 coordinate 5,231, forward strand.
CCTAATTTTAGTCATTAAGGGTAGATTAGTACTTTTAATCTATAGCTTCTCAGACCGCATCGACCAGACGAAGTTTTGCCGCCGCGTGCGCCTCCTCCCGTCGTAGTTTCGCCCGGCCGGATTCCCCCGCCGCCGCCGCCGCCGACGTCAACTGCCGCCACGGATGTGCCTGCGCCCGCCACGCCCTCGCCCTCAACCTCCCCAGCCCGGCAGATCCTTCTCTGCTCCCTCGGCCGCCGCCCTGCACCTCGCGCAGCAGCGGGCGATTGGCGACTGATGCAGATTTCTGTCGTTGTGACAGTACGTCACTCCCAGTTCCTGCTAGCGCTACTGACTGGGAAAGATGAAGCAAAACTCGAGCATGTACGTATTATGCAATGCCTGTTCTCTGGAGCAAAGCTCATATTGCAAAGGAGAAGGAAACAAGATCGCGGCTCTATACACAGCAAAACCAAGAAGCGATGGGACAACCCCGCCCATTGCTCGAGCCTCGAGGACAGGTCGATCAAGTCACCAAATCTTGGCGTCGATGACATCCGCTCCAGTTTCGACGCCGGGTTCGTAGCCCGCGATCTGGTAGAGCACGAGCACGCACGATCCCCATGGCGAACGCCGCGTCGAAGCGGGGGCTGACCCGCGCAGGACGAACACGTCGCGGCCCAAGACGACAGCGCGCGCCCTCGTCCACCTTCCGCCTGATCTCCGCCACCACCTTGGCCTTCTCCCCTCGGCCCTGGGCGCCGCCACCACGCGGCAGCACCGGCGCGGGAACGACCCATCCACGTGGAGCAGCTCGGGGCCACCGCCGGGCGGCGGCGTGGGGGTGGACGAGCACGGCGGGGAAGTGCGGCGCGGCGGCGGCGTGAGCGCGGGAGCCGGAAAAAAGGATGAACTATCTTTTTTTTAACATGACGAGTACTCGGAACCTGATTAGAAGCAGCTTCTTTGATTCACATGAAGTTAGGAGAAGCTGCTACTTGTCAGACTAAAAAAGACCATTATACCCTTAAATGTTAATTATAATTTAGTTCCGGTGCCACGGTTCCTGCAATGCCACTTTGTTCCTCTTATCTGGTTCCTATATATTTTTAACCATTAGACCAGACCAAATGGAGGGCTAATATTAATTCCAAGCGTGGTAAAAACTCTCAATAATAATTACTCTCTCTATCTGATGGTTTGATTGGCAGCCAGAGGAAAAAAAAAAAAAAATTAAAGTACTACTCTCCAATCCTGCGTCCGTTTTAAACAGCTCCGCGCTAACTCGGAGAGAATTACTAGCGTTTGACACTTTTCTCTCGGTTTACTGCTGCCAGTCCGAACCTTGGTACCGAGCCTCTGCAGCTGGTAATTTCGATGGCGGTTGGGGACGCCCAAAGAACCTCGCGAATTGCATCCAAGATTTTTTTCAATTTTCATACCCTGGTATCCTGATTGGGCACCAGCCGCCAGCTACGATAAAATCTTGGACGTGGTTGGTGATGTTATCACTGCAGAATAATGTCCATTGAATAATTAGCATGACTTATTTTAAATATCATCCATAAAAAACAATGTTACATCACTCTCGACTAAACGTGCTTGGCAGTTTTTTTTTTTTTTTTTGCCCAAAAGTATATGCGGCTTATGATTTTCTCATTTACAATTATCTTGTTGTAGAAAACTATGAATGAATTTTGCAATTTTGAAATTGATAATACCATGTTCCTAATGATTTCTCTAAGTGGACATGTGTCACAGCCGTCATTTATAATTATTAAAAGAAATTTAATGGTGCAATCAGAATTTAATTTGGTTATTTGGTAGTGAGTTGTAACATTTTTAGTTAGTTCAAGCAAAGTGGGGCCCGTTCTTTGGATGTCATGGTCTTAGTGGGGCTACTATCGAGGTGACATGCTTGCATGTCGCGAGAACTCCTTAGTGGGGTTCTCTGTATAGGTGCAATCTGAATTTCGATAAAATTATAGGTGGGCTCACTAATGGTAGTTGGTATAGAGTAAAGTAAAAAGAAAAAAAAAGATAATGAAAAACGGGAAAAAAGAAAGAAAAGGAATAGGAGAGTGATAGTAATATTCTAACTCATAGATTCTTTCTTCGTACCCACGGCAACGCGCGGGAATCCACCTAGTAATCTATAATGATAAGGCTCAATCACCCGACCGTCCCTGCTATATCTATATGTAGGGGCAGCTAGGACAAGCCACCCCTACTATATCCTCCTCGGTAGAGGTTGTATGTACCGAGGGCCCCAAGTTACAGAGGGTTGGACTTTCGGTAGAGTGTTCTCTACTGAGAGCTTTCTGTCTCCGAGAGCTGCACGTCAGGCTCTCGATACAAGTTCTAGCACTCGGTAAAGGCCATCTATGCGGTAGTGAAAGGGCATGATTTCCCGCCTCGATAAGTCGACCATAATGACTGATTTCCATGTCTCAGATAGGAGTGGAGCATGGAACCGACCTCATCTACGCATCCTCGGGTGGGATTAGGACCTATTTCACCTATTTATACGTACATAACCCCCTGTCTCCTGGCTCGCTCTCCAACACCCGCTCTCCAAACACACTCCCCTCTCTACCCGTTTTCCACGATGGCCGGGCCGGGTGGCTGCCGACGATCGACATGGTCGCCAACCGAGGCGGAGGTTCACCCTGCAGCGCCTCGGCGCCGCCAGCAACGAGCTCAGCGCCTGGCCGACCAAGTTGGCCACGCCAATGGTGAATCACCCCTTCGAGGAGAAGTCCATCATCGCCCTCCATATCAGTACTTGGCCGATACCCTCACCGAGGGGATACCGCCAAACGGAGGGAGATGGAGTCGGCCGCCAGAAGTCGGCCGCCGGGAAGAAGGCCGGCGGGCGGCCAAGAAGAAGGCCGAGAAGGCCAAGAAGGCGACTTAATTAGGCTAGCCGCTTTTTTTTATGTTAATTTATTATATCTGTTGTTTGTATGACGGTTTAATTTGGTTTTGTGTCGTTTGTTAATGGATCGGTCTTGTTAATCGATGCGTGTTAATCTTTCATTTTCGTCGTTTGTCTTACTGTTCCTTGTCATCATATTTTGCTTCCCTCCCAAATCGCTATCGGTTCTAATTCAAACCCGGTTGTGATTGTATCCATCAAGACCACCTGTCGGGAACGATTCAACCGGTGGCAATCTAAATCTTCACTTTGCCGGAATTGGTCGAGTCTATGTAGTTTTTGGTTCGCCCCGCGCCGGGCCGGTTCATCATTGCGGGCGCGGTTCATCGCCGCCGGTGGACTAAATTTCGGCAAAGTGATACCCGGCGGTAGTGATGAACGACCAGAGTAGCCCTCGACCCGACTCACCGAGGGAGGCTCCGTTGGGCGCTCGCGCCGCCACCGAGGGGAGGGCCACAAGAATCCTCCACCAGTCGAGGCTCACCGAAGCTTGTTGACATTCGTTAACGTATGCAGAAGAATCGCAAGCGTACGGAACTGCGTTGAAGCTTTCACCGAAAGTATGAGGTGGTATCGTATTTTCCCGTGGAACGCGTTTGCGCACTAACCTCCGAACAGAGCCGCCCAAGGATAACTATGGGTAGTGAGGTATCTTTATGGGCTTAGGGTTTTCAGGTAGGGATTTCTAGGGACTGTTATCTCCTTACTTGCAGGCAATGGCCCTCGCCCAATACGAGCGCAGTCCGGCCATTAGCTCTATGTCACACCCGAACGTGGAGGGATTACAAGGGACGGATAAGGTTTTGTCATGACCCCGCCGCCTGAAGTACAACTTTTCGGACCTTTAATTGCACCGCCAGAGAAGAGTGGGCCCGTTTGGCAGCCGTAGGGGTGCGGGCGCACCCAAACCTGGGCCGATTGGGCTGAAATTTGGTGAGCGCGTCCGTTTTCGTCGTTAGCTCCGTTTTTGGCGGGTGGTACACTGAAATCTGACTTCGTATGAGAAAGTTATGCCCAAAATACTAAACCCATGTCATGTGGCCCAATGTCATTTCATGTTGGATTTGTGTTTCCACTTCTTGGGCTTGTGTTTGGATGTTGACATTCATGTTTATGGGCTTTTTCTCCTCTCTTCTCCTTGCTTTGCCTATGTCAATTTAGGGCCTTGTTATTTCTTATATGTTTTCCTTTGCTTTTGGCCCAAAATGTATGTGTTTCCAACATTGCCCTGCAAAACAAGTGAAGTACCAAAACTTGTGGCAATGGTTAGCTCAAATCCCTATTACTATTGTGTTTTGGTGGTTTTATACTAATGTTGACGGTATAAAATATGTAGTTAACGATCACAACAACTCCCCACACTTAGTCCTTTACTCGCCCTCGAGTAAAAGGCCGAGGACTAAGATGGGTCATCTCCTGGATATGCAACCTGCATACAAGTTATTCCAAGCTTCACCCGCACTTGTGAACCTTTTTGATATGTCTACCACGTTTAATCTTGGGTAATTGAATTATGGAATAACATAGAATCAAATCCCCTTGCTTCAAATAAGTGTAGGAACTTGGGTTTTCATTTGATTTTGAAAATATAAATATAGCCTTGCTCCTCAAATGATTCACTCGGGTCACTCAATTTGTATGTGGTTTGTTCCTCACCAAAGGCTTAGATTTGCCTTTCTTTTTTCCCTACCAACTATATAAGGCTTTTTGTGGGGTTTTGGGTAGGTAAAAAGAATAGCATACTTGTATCATGTCATGTTGCCTTAGTCAAAAACCGGACCACATGGAGAGACTAGTCATAGGCCTAGATCAAGATCTGCAAAGTGTGTGGAACATTTTTGTGTACTCAGGTATCATGACTCTCTCTTTTTGGTGGCATTTATTTGAAGGAGGTATGGGCTACCTTATTCTTTTTTTTTCTTTTCTCTCTTTTTTTTTTTTTGGACGAGTACTTGACTTCCTCGTCTTTTTTTTTTGAAAGGACTCATGTTCATCTTTTCTTTCATCATCATTTCATCATTCATTTTTTTTTTTTCAAACATAGCCCATACTTCTCCTTTGGTAACTGGGATTTTGGTGAGAGGTCATGATACAAATGAATGGAGTATATTTTTGGTGGATGGAAGGGTGCATGTTAAAGCGCAACTCTCGGTGTAAGAGTCAGCATTTTATTTGTGGGTGTACGTGAATCTTGATCTTGGGTATATGAAAAGAATCTCAACATAGGTCACAAACAATTTAACATAGGCTCACCATGAAAACAAGTAGCATATGACTATGGTTTATTTTTTTTTTTCATGAATGATCATCATCATGTCATATGGCTCGTGGGAAATGCACATCATTGAGGAGCATGCTAATTGAATTTTGATTTTTTTTGAAAACAAATCCCAAGTTCATATAAAAGAGCAAGGTTCATGTCATCCAGCTATATCACATATTCCAATTACTTAGATAACATGGGGTCCCTATGATAAGTGGTTCACAAGCTATAGGAATATTAGCAAGGAATAAAAGAGTATGCACATTTTATCAAAGGATAGCATGGAGATGGAGCTTTTTTTCAAGAAGTTTTGTCTTTTTGATTTGTTCAATTTTAAACTTCAAAACTTTTGGAGGATGTGAGAGAGAGAGTTTGCACAAACCATTGTTTGAAGAGGAAGGAGTCTAATGGTAGTCGTTCGCCTCGTCCTTTCTCCATCGTGAATTTCTCGGTGTTCGTGCATTTGTGTTGGGGAGATCTCATATGGGTGTGCTTGTATGCTTGAGAGATCTCCCCACACTTATTCTTGTACCTGTTTTTATTTTAAATAGAGAAAACAAAACAACAACAAACACATGGCTCTATCGGCAAGAATACCGTGGAGCCTTTATTATGTTTGTTTTTTTATTTGTTTATTTATTATTATGTTTTTTTTTTTTCTTTCATTCACCTCAGCATCACTCAAGCAAGGCTAACATAAAGAAGCATTGAAAAACATAGCCTTGATCATCTCCAACATAAGATACTCCCATAGATCATGACAACAAAGCTCTAAGTTCATTAACCTAGCTTTGACACCATGTCAAAGTTTTGATTAAAGAAGATTATTTTAACCTAAGCACCACGCTCAATTTAAAAAGACCTATGGATGCATTACACGTGTACACATGTAGGTGCACCCAAACTCAAGCATATGCCATGGCATGGAAAGCATAAAGTTTTATTTTCATGGAGACAAAAAAAAAATGAGTGAGGAGATGGTGAACGTTACCTTTGTATACCGAGTATAAATACTAAAAAAAAAAAAAAAAAAAAAAATCGGCATATATGGATGAAGCATTGAAGGAGTCTTTGCGGTTTTGCTTGATGGCTCATCCAGGTGCATCTCAAGGTTAGGCCACACACACACACACATGACGTGTGTGCGGGCCATGGGTCTTGATGATAGCAACAAAGGATGAGAGGCGAGCCCTTCTTGCTTGTTGAAGCAATGAAGGGTGGAGTCGAGGCAACACATTAATATGTTTCTTTACCATGTGGGGCCAACCTGCTCCTCTCTCTCCCTCTTATTGTTCTTTTTCTATATATTTTTTTTATTTTCGACAACATTCTTATATATATATTTTTCTCTCCTTTTTTTTTTTTTCTCCTCTTTTTTTTTGTATTTACCTCTCTCTTTTTTTATCTCTCTCTCTTTTTTTTATAACATTTTTTTTTTTCTCTCTCTCTCTTTTATTTCGACAACACATTTTTATTTTCTTTTCCCTTTCTATCTTTTTTTTTCAATTTTTTTCTCTTTTTTTTTTTTTTAAACTCTTTTCTCTTAAGCTTTATTAGCAAGGCAGGGTGACATCGTCTTTTATTCACCCTTAATTTTTTTGTATGACCCCTTGGTGGATGGAACTTGAGATTGTCACCATCTTCCCCCACACTTAGACTTTTGTATAAAAGTCAAGTGTGTAGGTCCGAGTCTCCTCTTGAGCATCTTCCATCACCCATGGGCATCATAGTTTTTTTTTTTTTTTTTTTTTTTGATGTGGCCCCATGTTCTCGAAGCGTCGCATGCCTCTTTGTTCTTCTTAATGGATCTCCACCTGAAATGGTTAGCGACAAGAATACCCGAAGGTGCATACTAACTTGATAACATGTTCTTGCTTTTATTAAAAAAAGAAAGAGAGATTATTATTATTATTGTTATGAAAATAAAAGGGAAAACTTTTTTTTACGAGGAAATAATAAGAGAGATAAAACAATAATTATTATTTCTTTTTTTTTTTATTGCTTTGAAAAGAGAGATAAAATTTATTTATTTATTCTTTGAAAAAAAAAAAAAAAAAGATAAGATAATTAAAAATTTTTTTTAATGAGAGGTTTTTTTATCTATTTTTCTTTTTATGACAATAATAAGAGATACTTAATTTTTTTTTTATTATTATTTTTGGATAGTCAGGGGTATCTCCGGTAGTGCTTGAGTTATGGTCATAAGCTTGACGCGGGGAAAACATCTTACGGTGATGGTGGTGAAGTTCCCGGTTTCACCACTAAGAAGTTGGCATTACGCTCAAGCTGCAAGGTTAGCGTCGTCATGCTATTACGAGATTTGCAACCATTCTCTTAAAAGTTTTACAACGAGAACCAAGAGATGGTTGTGATCTTTCGTCGAAAACACTTCGGCTAGAAGCAAGACAAACTCAAGAAGACCCAAAGGTGGGCATGTAGGAAGTCTCAATTGACAACTTGTTATGCCCAACAACATATTTCTGCTTGGTCTCAAGAGTTTGTAAACCGTGCATGTCCATGGCACATGAGGTTTTCCCCTCACAAGATGTGTCATGAAGGACAGACGTTGAATCTTGACCATTGTCAAGAACAACATTTTGCTGGCCAGAGGGACATGACTTGTGTTCGTGTGAGGGCGACAAATGTTTCATTTCACTAAGATGTGTTAACAACTTGGGTGAAGCGAATAGAGTTATAAACTTCGCCTCCTCGAACGGGTTTTGGTTGGGAAGATGCTTTGCCTTTGGGATGTCTAGGTGTGAGAGGCGGAAGCACTCTTTCCCAACTTCTCATCATGGCTCCCCTCTATAGGTTTTTCGTGAAAAAAGTTTTTTTTTTTTTTTCAAGAGGTAGCCTATGAGAGGATTGAAATCAAGGATGGGGTAGATATGGAAGTCTAAAGCGCACCTCGGTTTTACGAGGTTCCGTCATCATCCTTGAATTCAATCGCAAAAACCGAAGATCGAAGCATTCCTTCCTTCGGTGTTTGTGGTTCAGGAGAGAGGACTCAACAGTCGGTTTCCAATGGTGGTACGGGGAATGGCTTGACTGATTAGGGCTCCTCAACGCTTGACATGCCCTTAATATGGAGGGGAATAGGTTCTACAACGGGAGAAGCAAGCTTCTCTAGGATGTGTTCAAGGATTTTCCTATGTTCCGTTGTAGGTTTACGTGGAAACAACCCTCCAACGGTCATGTCAAGGCATAGGGCAGCATCTATGTCAAGACCGAACAAAAGATATGCAAAAGCACACTATCGGGTAATGACAAGTCTAGACCAACATGTATAAACATTATAAACCTGGCCTAGGCTGCACCTATGGACTCCTCATCCTATTTGAAATCGAGGATTGTTCTTGGTAGGCATTGATGGGGAAGAATGCTAGACAAAAATTGTCCTTGAGTTCTTCTCAGTCCCCATTCAAACTTCCTACGACAAAAGTGTACTATTGTTTTGCCTTCCCTATGAGGGAGAGCAGAAACAAATTCCACATGTGAATTTCTTGGATCATGCCAGGAATGCTGAGGCATGACCATAACTCCCCGAAATCTCGTAGGTGGTTACACAGGTTTTCAAAATAGATACCAAAGAAGGAGTGTGACCGAACCAAAGTTTTTTTTTTAAATAGGGTGGAGTTCATGGCCGAATGAAAATTTTGATTTTGAAAAGCATTTTGGCCCTGTGAACTCCCCCTTTGGAGAAGCAAAAGATTTTGGATTTGAGTAGTTGGCTTCATTTTGAAAAAGAAAAAATAAATAACTATTTATAATTTTTTTTTTGATACAACACACGGGTGCTCTAGGCTCAGAGAGAATTACGACAACCGTTCCCCGGCAACGGCGCCAGAAAGCTTGTTGACATTCGTTAACGTATGCAGAAGAATCCGCAAGCGTACGGAACTGTCGTTGTAGCTTTCATCCGGAAGTATTCAGGGTATCGTATTTTCCACAGGGAACGTTTGCGCACTAACCTCTGAACAGAGCCGCCCAAGGATAACTATGGGTAGTGAGATATCTTTATGGGCTTAGGTTTTCAGGCAGGGATTTCTAGGGCTGTTATCTCCTTACTTTGGGCACCGGCCCTCGCCCAATACCGGGCAGAGTCCGGCCATTAGCTCTACGTCACACCCGAACGTGGAGGGATTACAAGGGACGGACAAGGCTGTCACGACCCTGCCGCCTACCCTCACGACCGTGGGATGCTTCGCAAAAGATAGGTGGACGCTAGTCCAAACACCACGTTTGCACTACCGTACACAACTCTTGGTGTCGATCAAGGTTCCCCGGTCAAAGAGTCCCTTCACCAAGAATTACGACCCGAAGGTACAACTATCGATCCCGCAAGTTTATAACAGCTAAGATAATATACTTGAAGAACAATAAGCCGAAAGATGAACACGAACTTTCTTACCAAAGTGTAAGGGAGTTGTAGAGGTACAAAGGGAAGCGGGTACCGACAAGTCAAGCACTCAATCTCCTAGGAACCGCGGACCAGGGCACTCCGACAACTCCGACTAGAAGGAGCAAAGTATCCTTCTAGCTTTCCCTCTCTCACTCTCCATTAGAACTAAGAAGAGGAAGAAGAACAAGAGTGGAGCTTCTCCCTTTCTATTACATTGTGGCTCTCCTTTGTGTTGTGTGTAGAATTGGTGTGTTAAGTGGAGAAGGAGAGGCCCTCTACTTATAGGATGAGAGGAGGGGGCTAAATGCAAATCTACCACCATCAAAGCACCAAACCGACCTCCTCCTGGCGTCCAGGTTCAGTGAACGTGGCAAGCAATACCGCCATACAACTTTTCGGACCTTAATTGCACCGCCAGAGAAGAGTGGGCCCGTTTGGCAGCCGTAGGGGTGCGGGCGCACCCAAACCTGGGCCGATTGGGCTGAAATTTGGTGAGCGCGTCCGTTTCGTCGTTAGCTCCGTTTTGGCGGGTGGTACATTGAAATCTGACTTCGTATGAGAAAGTTATGCCGAAAATACTAAACCCATGTCATGTGGCCCAATGTCATTTCATGTTGGATTTGTGTTTCCACTTCTTGGGCTTGTGTTTGGATGTTGACATTCATGTTTATAGGCTTTTTCTCCTCTCTTCTCCTTGCTTTGCCTATGTCCATTTAGGGCCTTGTTATTTCTTATATGTTTTCCTTTGTTTTTGGCCCAAAATGTATGTGTTTCCAACATTGCCCTGCAAAACAAGTGAAGTACCAAAACTTGTGGAAATGGTTAGCTCAAAGCCCTATTACTATTGTGTTTTGGTGGTTTTATACTAATGTTGACGGTATAAAATATGTAGTTAACGACCGTCAACACTCCACATTGACAGGAGGAACCACCTATGGTCTCGACGCCCTAGGAGTCCCCTGGTCAACGCCCGTGTCAAGCAAGCACGGACGTGGCCCCTGTGCACTGTTCACGAGGGGTGCTGGGGTGGGCGGCAATGTCGATACCTGCAGTTCCTCACCCGATGCCGTGTGCTGAGGCAGTAGAGGCAGCGGGATAGGGGGAGGGGCAACGGGCGGCGGCGTGATCCCCGGCCGCACAGTTGAAGCATAGCCCGACAAGATGCGACGGCATAGGCCGCCGACGATGAATGTGGGGCGAGGCGTGCGAGCCGACGCCTGCGCCTTCGAACGAGCATGAAGCTGTCATCGCCGACACGGGCTGGAGTCGGCGAACGCCCCTAGCCTGAACCAACTCGAGGGGTGGGCTTGCCGTGGCATCGGCCGGCGGGCACCGGCGGCGGCTCGATGCCATGCCCCAGCCATTGGTGAACAGGGATGCTGCGAAGGTGGCTGCGGCCCTAGCGGCTGGGGGCGAGCACCCTAAGCGAGAAGAGGGTGAGGCGTCGCCCGGGGCGCCGATGTCTCTAATCTCGCCTAACGGCGGGGCGGCGTCGCCGCGCCTGCGGCAACTGATCCCAGCGCGGGGTAGGAACCCGGGATGCGAGAACCGTCGTAGTCGGGCGCGCCTGCACTCCCGAGCTGGGGTCAATCAGCCCTGGCGCCCGTGGCGGAGACGGCGGCGCCATCTCTGCGACCGCCCGTGGCGAAAGTGCGGGACATAGCAGCGGGGTGGCGCGGGAGGGCCCGTAGTCCACCTCGTCCCAGTCGGCGTCGCCCGACGAGCCGCCTCCAACCAACCCTCCGCCTTGGTCCTACCAATGGAAGGGTAGGACGGTGTCGGGGAGGGGGCTTGCCCGCCGGCCATCCTCGGCGACCGCCAACGCCGGAGAGGGCCGGCGTTGGGAACACGGATGGGGGTGAAGCGAATCCGGCGATCGCGGCGCATGGAGAGCGGGGCGCGGGCGGCGGCGGGAGGGGGCCAGGAGGGGTAGCGGGCAGCGGACCGTTGGGAAGAGAACTCATATTAACACCTCGATATTTAAGAGACTAAGTCAGTGCATTCACGACCATAGAGAGAATAGATAATCTTAGAATAAATTCGGAAAAAAACTGCAAACACTTGTATCAAAGTCTAAGAATTAAAACTTAGGTGTACATGTTTCATAATAACAGAATAATCTATCAACGTACCGAGCGAAAGATAGCTGGCTTTAGATGAGTAGATGAGAACCAAACTATAAATTGCATGCCCCATTGTAAGGCACGGACATGTTCTGCCAGTAACTTTACCGAAAATAAAGGTCGTCGATCATGTGTCTATCCTGATGAACACCTCGCTTTTGGAACCTGACGCTGCTGACGCCTCTTGAGGGTACATCCAGCCGAAGGGATACACCGGAGGAGGAATCTCGAAATGCCCTTCCAACATATTCACCGCCATGCTCATCGTCGGCCTCGCCTCCGGCTGCTCCTGCACGCACAGGAACGCCACCTTGCACATCCTCTCTGCCGTCTCCTTCCACTGCTCCTCGTCCGCCGCAGCCACCGGATAATGGCACTCTTTCATGAGATCCAAGAGCTCAGCACGGTCGTACATGGTCCACGCCAGCAACGGCAGGAACTTGTGGCTCTCCGGCGCGCTGGCGCTGTTGTCCATGTTCTTCCTCCGGCCGATGAGCTCGAACAGGAGCATGCCGAAGCTGTACACGTCGCACTTCTCGGTGATCGGCGCCTTCCCGACATTGATCACCTCGGGCGCCATGTAGCCGGTGGTGCCACGCATGGCGTGCACGGAGGCCTGCTTGTCCACGCGGCTGAGCAGCTGCGCGATCCCGAAGTCGGTGAGCTTGGGATTCAGGAGTCGTCCAAGAGGACATTGCTGGCCTTGACGTCGTAGTGGATGATCTTCTTCTGGCACTCCTCGTGCAGGTACCGGAGGCCTCTCGCGACGCCGAGGGCGATGGCGAGCAGCGCCGCGGGACCTACAACCCTTCGCCGCCGGTCGAAAAGGTACTTGTCGACCGAGCCGTTGGCCATGAGCTCGTACACCAGAGCGCGCTCGCTGGCGTCGAAGCAGTAGCCAATCAACCTGATGAGGTTGGCGTGGTTGGTCCTCCACAGCGTGCCCACCTCCGCCATGAACTGCTGCTCCGTGACCTCGTCGTCCACGTGGTTGTGCAGCACCTTGACGGCGATGTCGAGGCCGTTGGGGAGCATGCCCTTGTAGACGGCACCGAAGCCCCCGGCGCCGATCTCGGCGCACTTGTTCTGCGTGTACCCATCGAGCTGCTGCGCCGTGAACCGGATGGGCTTCTCGCGGGCGATCTCGTTGAGGAAGTTGTCGATGGGGGTGTTCCGTATCATGGAGTCCGGCAACGCTGGCCTCTGCTCCTCCGCCGTAGCTCCGGTAGTGGTCGTCTTTACGTTGATGGACGGGCAGCCATTCCTGAAGCATCTGTAGAGGAGGTACACAACCAACAAGGTTGCTCCGAGACTGACTATCGAAATAACTGCATCCATCACAAGACTGAATTACTTATAATCATATATATTATAGATAGAATCATATCATATAAATTAGTGCTATGTCTCGATAGGCCTGATGAAAACAGCACGCACCAACGGCATAGGCTGTGAAGGAGTTGATGGTTTTTGACGCTTGATCATTGAACTCTTGTTGAGGATCAGAGTCGGACATGATGGTGGATCGGGGATCAAGTTGAGGGTAAGTTTGATAAGAAGGAAAGGAACGGAAGTAACTTGTTGGATCGAGCAATGCATTTTGATATATATATAGAAGGGCGTCCTGTGAACTACTCAAGCTGCAGGTCTCTCTCACTCATCGCAATCATAAATAATCTCTCGCTCTCACTTTCTCATCAAAAATAATTAAACCGTGTGGAAATTTGAGAGCAATGACGCACAATGACTTGATGGTCTTTGGCCGTGGCTTATACGGTGGCTTTTAGTGTCCCAGTGCTGACAGTCCAAGCTCCTCTAATCCTTTCCCTTGGGTGTGTTTACATCCCAAAATTTTGGGGCAAAATTCCTGTAGCGCGTCACATCGTACACTGTAGCACGTTTTGTTTGTTAGTGGTAAATATTATCCTACCATGACGTAACTAGGCTCAAAAGAATCGTCTCGCAATGTACATCTAAACTGTGCAATTAGTTTTTTTATTTACCTAAATTTTATACTGGCCGGCAAACGTTTTTAGGTGCATTGAATGTTTCGATGTGATAGGATGTGATGGGAATGTAGGAAATTTTGGAGGGAAATTGGGGCTCTATTTGCACCTGTTTTCGTTTTTACTGGCTTTATTTGCTGTCTAGGAGATCGAGCAAACCCCCTCCGGTTCTTTTTTTCTTTTAAAAAATGAAGTCGTACAATTGAGCACTTCAGCACCGACGTGCGTGGTGGACCCAGGTCAACACGCATCCTTGGAGTGCTTGCATTGGCAAGCGACAGTCTGAGGTCAGGTAAGATGCAGTCGTGCACACGGTGGATTAGTGAATTTTCCGATCCGCTTCCACTACCGTCCACGAATGGTTCCTAACGCGGAGATGAGAGGAAAATGGCTACAAACTTTTATAAACAGGACACTTTCGTACGTTACGTGTTTGTGTGCGTCACTAGAGAGACACAGGCACGAACGCTCGTCGTTGTTTCGCACTGTAACACGCGTCTCTACTCTATTCCTAACATGCTGCCTACCCTGTTCAATTTATCTCCACTTGTCACCTTTGGTACAGTGTTTCTCTTTCTCAACAGAATAGCACCAGCTAGCTTATCAGGTATATAGAAACGATCAGTCAAACAGTAGAAGAAAGTTTGTCTCTGCATGTACTGTTTGTCTGTAGTAACAGGTGATAGGAGATCATACTCTACAGCCAAGCATTTTCACATAATCTATATCTGGTCTACCTATTTTTGTACCACCCTCAACTCTTTTTTTAGATAAAGGATGACTCATCCGGTCTCTACTTCCGGAGAGGTACACAGCCTAATTATTACAGAGTTTTTAACGTAGAGCGACAAATGCTCAAAGAAAGGAGCAACAACTATTCGAGAATGTAAACAAAAACTAGCACAGTCTATAAAGGTGCTTCCAACCACCGTTCTTTGTTGTAGCGAGACCATCTCAATTTTGGTGCTCAACGATGATAGTAAATTCTTATTTAATTCATCACTTATTGCAGCTGTGCCTGAGAAACGTAGCCAATGTGTGCCCCTGAAAATAACCCGCAGAATAGAGTTATATTTGATTCTATTAAAACAAATATCATTGCGGGTATTGCAGATGGCCTAGTAAAAAGCAAAGCAACCCCAATCCAAATCAAACCTCTAATCTTAGAATTTTGATTACAAAGCCAAGAATCAAATAGGTGTCTAATAGATTTGGGTTGAGTTAGGCTTGTAGCAAAATACACCATCCTCCAAACCATTTTAGCATAACGACAATCCAGGAAAAGATGTTGAATTGAATCATTCAGGTTACAGCCAACACATTTTCATTTGCCATTCCAATTTTTCCTAGCAAGATTGTCTAGTTAAGCTCACCTCTCCTTGTAAAAATCAGAGGAAGATCTTAATTTTTAGAGAAATCTTAATCTTCCAGAGTTTCTTATGTCCGAAAGGTTGATGAGAATTTATTATTTGTAGATACATCGAGCGAACCGTAAACAATCCCGATTTGGTTAGGTTCCACCTGAATTAATCGACCCATCAACTAAGTTAAAAGGTGCTATCTCGTGCTACAAGATTAGACCAGTCTCTCAATCTAGATCCAAGCAACGCTCTCCTAAATGAGATATTTAGAGGTTGTGACGTTAGAACTTTGGCCACTGTTGCACGTGGATCTCTCACTATATTATATAGAGGCGGGTACCTAACTTTGAAAGACATGTCACCTACCGAATTATCCTCCCAAAAACGCGTGGCACATCCATCTTTGATAGAAAACGTGCCATTAGTTAAGACTTCATCTTTAATTTTCATAAGACCCCTCCAAAAATGGGAATCATATGGTTTAGCCTTAACCTGCGATAAGGACTTAGACCTCAAGTACTTGTTTCTTAGCAAATCTTGCCACATACCATCAGTATTAAGTAGGTTAACAATCCATTTTATTAGAAGACATTTATTTTGTAGTTGAAGGTCGAGAATTCCTAACCCACCTTGATCCTTGGGTCGGCATAAGATGTCCCTTTTGGCAAGCCGATATTTATGTTTTTTGGATGATCCTCGACTCTCTTTTACTTCTAAGTATTTTCACATGGGTACATTATTTTTCGCATTGTCCCATCTCTCTCTATATAGATTGTCCATTTTTTCTATGCCAAATAGACAAATACTATTGGTTGAGAGCAACATTAAAATTCACAAAATTTGATGAAGCCATGTACATGTAGATAGATTCAGACACACAGACGGTTACAGCAAGGATAATAGGTACCCCCTGCATCACAAGATAATTATAAGATGACCCTGAAGCCCTGATGGAAGCGCTGCACCAAAGTGCCATCACCTCCGAATTCAACCTGTTTACAAACATCGGTTGAGGAGCAAGTCCAGCTATGCATCTCTGAGAAAAAAAAAAAAAGGAAGGTCATACATTGAAACCTGTTTACTTTGCAGCTGAAACTAAGCGACACTGATCCTGAGCTGGTTATCCATACACATCACCAAGTATGCAGTCTCTATGGCTAGTTCGCTACTTTTTTTTTCTCTGTTTTGGTTGCAGATGGCCTATCTCCTAGAGTAGAATCAAAGTATGTTGTTATTTTAATTATAACAACATGACATTTTTACTATAAGAAAAAGATTACAATCAAATGATACAAATAAATTATACAGACTATCAACCAAGACAGGTCGCATCGAAATTGTTCATAAAAACAGAGACATGCCAAGAAAAGGAAGAGTCGGATGGTTCCCAGAAACGGAGTCGATTTCCATCCAGTTATAAGGTAGAAACAATATTGAATAGTCATTTTCTGTCTTTTTTTTTGCGACGGAAATGATCTTCTATGAACAGATTACATTTCAAACAGCCAGAATCAAAATTCTGCCAGTCACGCATGCAAAAACGAGTGAACAGAGCACCCAACAGTGACAGAAGAACAAAAATACAATGTGAACTAAAGGAGGAGCAGCAGAGGACGAAATCGGGGTTCAATAGCTTTCAAGATCACGGTACGTACCAAGGACTGGAGAAGAGGCCTCACCCTCAGGTTCTTCTAAGGCTACACATCAGCATCAGTATCGTCCGACTGCCAAATGGAACTTTTGTAACAAAAATTGGTGGTATCTGTTGATGACTGGATGGAACTAACCTCCAATAACAGGGTACATACCTCATCACTTTCAAGGATACCTTCATTGATACGACTGAGAGCAAGTGTAGGGTGCTTAGGATGAACATCGATCGCATCTCTCAGCCCATGCCTCAACGAAATACTGGTCACAGTTGATGCTGAGCTCTGCTTACATCTTCCCTGCCTCAAACATATAAGGTTCACACCTGATAGTCACTGTGACTTTCTGAAGCGAAGAGATCTAGGTGCTCCAAGACAAGATTGCCATAGCTACCTTCGCACTTCACCCAGTCAGTGGCGGAGCCAGGATTAAATTATAGGTATGGCGATTAGCCGTCAGCATGAGCAGTCGACGGCGTCGTGCAGTGCGAGTGCGTCCATCTGTCTCCTGGTCTTTGTTTTCTATGGGCTTGTGCCTTCTGAAGTTAACACCTTGTGCCTTCTATATGGGCTTGTCCATTCAAGGCTTTAAGAAGTGGCCCAATAAAGCCCAAGTGTCAGACGTTATCTTCTTCCTGAAGCCAGACGTTATCTTCTTCCTGGCAGGAACTGCGTGCCCTTGCGCCGCTGCGCCTGGCCACCGGGGAGGGGCTCGCCGCCGGCGGACGTGTGGCGTCCGCCGCACCTCGCCATACTGGTGGTTCCGCCACTGACTTCACCCTGGACCACTTCGTCTGGGCACTAAACAGAAGCTCTTCTAGGTATGCCATCACGATGACTGGTGGACATCTGCGGTCATCCTCCTTTCCATAACTGAACTATCAACCAATCTATCAACCGAGCTACAGGTCCAAATTAGTGTGTGCTCCTTCCACCCATCTCTTTCATACCAGGCCTGTTGCATATAGGGACAATTCAAAAGAAACCATCACAAGGCAGTGACTCTGTCCATCCTAAAATAAGTGGCGCTATGGTATCAATGTCAAACTTTTGCAAGTTTAAACATGTTTGTAGAAAATATTAGCAACATTTGAACCTCCAAATAATTTATTATAAAAAAATATATTCAACGATCTATCTATTGCTACTATTTATGCACTATAAATATATTCACTCCTACATAAAAAGCTTAATGGAGGCGGACATTTTTTATATTAACCGCTTAATGGAGGCGGACATTTTTTATATTAACCGCTTAATGGAGGCAGACATTTTTTATATTAACAGAGACGAGCATTGCAACCGCCTCCAATCAAAGGTCACTATTTATGGTGAACTATGGATCATAGGCGGTGCCTCTGTTAATAAAAACCCTAGCGAGCCCAATCATGCCCACCCTCAAACCCAATCGCGTTGCCACATCTAGCTTGAGGCTCCACACTCGGATCTAGACCCACCGTGACTAGAGAAGGACTATCCACCTCCTCGGTCCCCTCTGCCGAAACTGGACCCATCGTGGCTGGAGAAGGACCGGTTGCCTCCTCACTCCCGATAATCCAGGACTTCCGGGCCGGGCCACATCCTCGCTCCCTGCCATCCTGCCAAGAGCCACTCAAGCCCTACTGTTGGGGAACCTTGGAACCTGCATAACAGGACAGAACAGGGAACCAAATAAGCCAAGATGGCTTTTCTAGAGCATCTTTGGAGGTTGGCCACCCAACAAATTAGAAGGAAAATAGGGGTCTGGGATTGCTTGGTCCTATGCTAACTGAGACAGGAAAGCCGTCCTATTTCAAGGTTTGAAGAGATGAGTGATGAGTCAGTCTGGTTCGAGAATATCCACCGTTCTATAATATCATATCTTTAGGGGGTGGGGGTGGGGGGACTATACACATATGTTTCAGCCAGCTCTTAAGTAGCCCAAATATGCGTGCTGCGCCGGTGGACATCAAGCTATTTGTCTCACCGTGGTCCGACCCATTTGGCGGGCATCCATGGTGGGCTTCGTTCGCCACCAGCTCGCCATCGCGCGGGTCGTCATCCTTGAGTTCAATGTCGGCCAAGAGTCCAGGGAGCTTTTGGCAGGAGAATTGGAACTCTTCAGGGAGCTCAAGGCCTCCACGCTCGGCCTGGCCTCCATAGAGCGTACCATGGCAAGGCAACAGGCGCGTACATGATACCTCCGTGAATTCGATGCATGCACTTCCTTCTTCCACCTCCAGGCTTGCCACCGGAGACGGAAAAGCCACCTCCTCGCCATCAACCACGGCGGGCAAACATTCACTGAGGAGAGGGCCAAGGCGGACATTGTCTTTGAGTACTACAACTCCTTGCTGGGAACGCCGTTCACCCGCCTACACCGCATCGACCTGGGCCGCCTCGACCTACCCACGTTGTAGCTCTCGGATCTGGTCGCTCCTTTTATGGCGGATGAGCTACGCCGGATCATCTTTGAGTCGCCCACGAACCGGGCGCCCTGGACGGATGGCTGCATGGGCGCCTTTTACCGAGCGCCCCGCGGCGGCCGTGCGCCAGACTTGGCATGGGTGTTCCACGCCCTTTGGGACCTCGACTTCAGAAGCTTCAATCACCTCAACGAGGCCACCATGGTGCTCCTCAGAAAGAACGACACGCTGGTTGGGCTCAGAGACTATCGCCCCATCAGCCTCATCCACTAGGTGGGCAAATTGTTCGCTAAGGGTCTCGCGCTATGTTGACGGTCACCAACGACATATTTTTAACGTCAACATTCTACCAATAAGGGGGTGAAACTATACCTTACTACACACATATACATTTATTATTGACATATTTCCACTTGTAGTGTCCAAATTATTATTGTGCAGATTTATATAAGAAACAAGTGGAAAATACACCAAAAGCGCCTCCCCGGAAAGCGCATTCTGGAGAACACCAAGCCCAAGGGAGAAAAGGACCAAACACGCAGAACTGGGCCGAGCAAACATCGCCACACAACTTTTCAAGCCCAAACACGCCAGCCTGCCAAGGCCCGGCCCGAACCGAGCCCAGACAGGTGCGCGCGCACCACCTGGTGCGCTCACACCCATCCTGAGGCGGTTCAGGCCCAAGTTTGGCGAGGCGGTTTGTTACCTTCCAAAACCGGCGTTGCCGACGTTGGTTGGTCGGTTTAGCAAACTAGGAAGGTGTTCCCAGGTCGGTTTTGGCTCCTTCCATATGGGGAGAGACATTTTCCAATGAGCCCCCTCTCCTCTACCTATAAAAAGGAGGCCATCTCCCACCATTGTAACACACACCTCACAAGAAAGCTACTCTCTCCTCTCCACTTCTTCTTCTTCCTCCTCCTAGTAGGATTAGTAGTTTAGGATGTGGAGCTAGCAAAAGCTACCAAGGAGGGCTTGGCTCCTTGGAAGATGGATTCCGGGAATAAATCTTTCTATGGTATTCTTCCAAAGCCTTGCTCTTATCTTATCTTGGTTGTGCATTAGGATTAGAGTCTTCATGTTATTTCTATACCTCGTGATTTATCCTATGATCTAACATGTTGTTCTTGACATGATCATGACACATGAACTAGTCTATAGTTTCTATGTTGTGATATCGTCATATAGAACTTTATGCTTAAACCATTCATGCAATATAATTGGGTAGTGTCGGGATTGTCTTTGAATGGCGGTTCGTTGTGTCCTTCGGGGCTTGCTCGTGTCCTATTCCGTCCATCCGTAGGGTGGGGGCCATGGGGACATGAGTAGTGTCCTAGTATGCGGACGTGGTGTCCGGATGCGGTATCCTTCGAATATGACGGCATGCCACGGTTGAGGGGTAGGCGGCTGGGTCGTGACAAGCCTTGACCGTCCCTTGAAATCCCCCACGTTCGTATGTTGTGTAGGAGTTCGTAAATGCCTTCCATTGGGCGGATGCACCAGGGAGGTCTCCTCCATTCCATTTCATTCTCGGCTCCGACCTCCACGGTCATGCGTGTTGCCCGACTATCAACTCGGTTCTATGCCTGACCATGACTAGAATCAGTATGCTCCACTTAGGACTTTCTTTATTCCTTATTTATCTTTATCCTTGAGTTTGGCTTGAGTGAGTGTGTCAAGTTATCCCTTTACCGTTCCCTTATATCCCCTGTTATGAGCATTGGTCCATTACACAGTCATGTTATCTTGTTCATGTCTCTATTAGATCCTTTTCCACCATGCCTTCCTTTGGGAAAAATATAAATAACGATACCCCGAATATCTCCGGGTGAAATGCTACAATGATAGATCCGTGCGCTTTGCGGATGAATATCTTATTTGGCAAGATCTATCACCGTTGATATACCTAGTGTTATCACCGACACGGTGGTTTCACTTAGGAATGTCAACGACGCATTTCTGGCGCCGTTATTAGAGATGGGTTCTAAACCTGTTTCTAGTGATTGCGCTTAAGAAATGCAACACGCTACTAGCACAGAGGATGCCAGAGATTGTGAGCCACAATAAGACAGCATTCATCAAGGGCCACAGGATTCACAAGGACTTCCACACCATTCAGCTAGCCTGTCGTTGGCTTTATGCCTGTCGAGTGCCAATGATGCTGCTCAAGGTCGATCTCGCGAAGGCCTTTGACACTGTGGCGTGGTCGCTTCTCGCTGGAGGTACTTGAGCGCCCTAGGGTTTCCACGCAGGTGGAGAGACCGGATCGCCGAAATTCTTTCTACGGCAAGCACCCGGGGTACTCGTCAACGGCCGGGCTGGGATGCCGCATTTGCCACGCACGCAGCCTCCTCCGGCGGGGAGACCCGTTGTCGCCCTTCCCTGTTCATCATCGTCATGGAAGTCCTCAACTTGCTCATCGCGTAGGCCGATCGTGCGGGACGTGTTTCGCCGCTGCCCGACAACATGGGCAAGGGCGGGACCTCCATCTATGCAGATGATTTGGTCATTCTCCTGGGGCCTTCACCGTCCGACTTTGTTTGCATCAGGAACATCTTGGAGCTGTTCGCCGGCGCTTCCGGCCTGACAACCAATGCCGACAACTACGTCATTACCCCCATCGGGTGCTCGAGGAGGTTGTGACCGAGGTCCATGAGGTGTTCCCTGCCGCCGCCGGGACTTCCCGGTGACCTACACGGGGGCACCTCTCTCGATCCATCGGGCTGGGACGCGACGCGGAGTAGCGGTGTCGACAAGGTGGTGGCCGGGATCCCTACGTGGAAGGGAACCTTCTAACGAAGGTGGGCAAGATTCCTACATGGAACTTCCACACTCTCCTCGATCCCGGTACACCGCCATCCGTTGCGGCGCTTTGAGCCCGGGCCATTGGTGAGATCGACAAGCATAGGCGAGCATTCCTGTGGGCGGGATGGACTCGTCGTAGGTGGGAGCTGCATGGTGGCCTGGCTGATCGTATGCTCACCCAGGTGCCTTGGCGGCCCTGGGTTTACGGGACATGAGGTTTTAGGGCTTTACGCCGTGGATCGCTTATTTGGGAGTGGCGGCGTCGGGTGCAACCCGGACGTCCCGGGCGTAGCTGCCCTCACGCGGACGGAACGTGTCGTGGAGCCAGATGTTCCAGCCCTCGGTGATGGTCACGCTTAGAGATGGGCGGTGCGCCCCTTCCTCGACGCTGCCCTGGCGGCGCGATTTTGCAACTTTGCACCCAACCTCTTCTCGCCGGTGCGGCTCGCTTTCCGTGGCGGGCGGACAAAGGCGCGAGGCACCCTGACCTTCGGTGGGCACACGACGCCGGGAGAGGCAAATGAGCTATGGTCGCCAAGGAGGCGCCGACCTCGCCGACAAGTCGCTTGGCGCCCACTTTACATGAGGGCGCCGAGGACCGCGGTCACTTGGTAGTGGACGGCCAATGGTCGCAAGACATCGGCCTCGTCAAGATACGGAGCTTTCTTCCGTGGAAGGACTCAGACATGGGACAAGAGAGATCTCGCAAGCCTCGCCGCCCAAAGTCGTTCTTCGCTGGCTAGCGCTCCACGGAAGCCTTGGATGGCCGAGCGATGACACCACCACGGGCTTCGCCGAGTGCGACGCGGCGCCTTTCGCGACCCGGGAGGACGAGACCATCGACCACCTTCTAGCGCCCCGCATCCCGACGAGACAGGTCCGGCACCCATCTCACTTCACTCGCCGGCCTTCAGCTGTGTGTGTCCGGCGGCCGACTCCAAGTGGCGGACTGGTGGCTGTGTGTCCGTGCCCTAGCTCGTGGGCGGCCTCTCAGGTGTGCCTTTGACTCTCTTGCGCCTGCTGGTGTCCTGAATTTCTGGAAGGAGAGGCGGGGAGGACCTTCGACGGACCTAGGGCCGTGCGACCACCATTGGAGCTGATCATCAAGTCCGAAGCGGAGTCCTGGGTGGAGGCAGGCTTCCGCGAGGTCGCACCGGTCCTTCAGGGGCTAGCGTAGTACTTCGCTTTACTAACCGTCGCAAAAATTGTATAACGCTTAGTACACCACTCGAAGCTCCACCGTTGAAGCCAGTACCGTTTGTATGTGTGTTTGCCTAGATTGCTCCCGGGCATCTCGCTAAGTGAGCAACTAGGTTGTATTGAACCTTCCCACTTCCCTTAATGCAATACGGCAAAGCCCGCTTTCGAAAAAAGAGCTACAATGGAAATCCATTCTTCAAAATTAAGGCCAGGCGGTATGGATGGGAGTCTTGCACAATGTTGGAGCGGTAGCCTTACCATATATTTTTGTTCTAAATTATAAGTGACTTTGAATTTTTTTTTGATTCACACAAAAAGCTTTTAGCAGCTAGACCCAAACTCCCAAGCCTAAATACCACGTTTTTCTGCTAAAACTAGCTCTAATATATATGGTATGGTAGTTCCAGCGACTTTTTTTTTTAATATGAAAACGATCAACAAACTGATGAGGCATCACTAAAAAAAAACTGAGGCATATCACTGCAGATCGATCATGTGTCGTCGACGCGTCTATCCAGACGATCACTTCGCTTGAAGTAGAAGCTGTCCCGCCGAAGGGATACACCGGGGTAGGAATTTCCATATGGCCTTCCAGCATATTCACCACCATGCCCATCGTCGGCCTCGACTTGGGCTGCTCCTGCACGCACAAGAACGCTACCTTGCACATCCTCTCCGCCGTCTCCTTCCACTGTTCCTCATCGGCCTTGGGCATAGGATCATGGCATTTCTTGATGAGGTCCAACAACTTTCCCTGTTCGTACATGGTCCACGCCAGCAACGGCAGCCACTTGTCGGTCTCCGGCAGGGTGTTGTCCATGTGCCTCCTCCGGCTGATGATCTCGAACAGGAGTATGCCGAAGCTGTAAACGTCGCACTTCTCGGTGATCGCAGCCGTCTCGACATCCACCACCTCTGGAGCCATGTAGCCCACGGTGCCGGACACGGCGTGCACGGAGGCGTGCGCGTCGGCCCGGCTGAGCAGCTGCGCGATACCAAAGTCAGTGAGCTTCGGGGTCAGGTTGTCATCGAGGAGGATGTTGCTGGCCTTGACGTCGTAATGGATGATCTTCTTCTGGCACTCCTCATGGAGGTACCGGAGGCCTCTCGCGACGCCAACGGCGATGGCGAGGAGCTGCGCTGCGGAACTGACAACCCTGTGCTGCCGGTCGAAAAGGTACTTGTCCAGCGAGCCGTTGGCCATGAACTCGTACACCAGCGCGTGCATGCTGCCGTCGTAGCAGTAGCCGATGAGCCTGATAACGTTGGCGTGGTTGGTCCACCACAGCATGCCCACCTCCGCCATGAACTGCTGCTCCGTCATCTCGTTGCTCTTCTTCTTGTCCAGGTCCAGCACCTTGACGGCGATGTTGAGGCCGCTGGTGGGGAGCATGCCCTTGTAGACAGCGCCGAGCCCCCGGTGCCGAGCTCGATGGACATATTTTTTAGATAAAGGAAATGAATCCGGCTTCATCTATCCGTAGATAGAATCAGACCAATTATTACAGAGTTTGAAACAAAATAATCCGCCCTCAGGGCCAGGAAACCAATGAAATAAAAGTTTTTGACTAAACAAATCCAACATGTCTCTGTGAAAGCCAACCACGTGATCCGAAGAACTCTAAAGTCGACACTTCTAGGTGCCGTGTTGCAGATAGTAGTTGATCTTGAAGATCATCATTCGCAGCAAACTTGCCCACCGTCGCAGCCAATGGGTTTCCTCGAATAGTACCTGCAAAAGAGATTTTGGTTTGCATTTGTCAAAAACTACCTCATTCCTTGTTAACCAAATTGCCCACAACAGTGCCGATGCTGCTGTTAATAACAATGTATTGTACTTTTTGTTCCCCTTTTTAGACCAAACAATGAATAAATCTCTTATATTTAGAGGGGGAGGAATTCCAAAAAGTAAATGTACAGGCGCCACATGAATTTGGCATAAAAGCAATCAAAAAATAGGTGTTGAATCGTCTCGGGGAAAATGGCATAAAGAGAAATGTTTATCTCCATTCCAATTTCTCCTAGCCAGATTATCCTTGGTTAGAACAACCCCTTTTTTGATATACCACATAAAAACTTTTATTTTCATTGGTAATTTTGTCTTCCAAATATCCTGTGACACTCTAACCCCATTGTTAATTAAAGCATCATACATAGACTTGACTGTAAATAAACCTGAGGTCTTTAAATCCCAAACAAAGACATCACGTTCCTGTGTTAAGTTAATTTGTTGTAATGATGATACAATGCGATGCCAGTTTGATAAGTTTATCCCAACTAAATTCCTTCTAAAAAGAAATATTTAGTACAGGGAGAACTTAAAATGTGAGCTATTGTATCTTGTTTTCTCCTTACAATATTAAACAAACCCGGGAACTTGTCTTTAAGTGGTTTATTACCTAGCCAAGTATCAAACCAAAAACGTGTTTGTGACCCATCTTTAACCTTAAAATGACCCAACTTAAAGAAGCTATCTTTAACGTTCATTAAACTTTTTCTAAAAGTGCGAGTCCTGTTGGTTTCTTCTCACGGCTCCCTAATGTTTTGTTTTTAATATACTTATTCCTCAGTAACTCTTGCCATAGCCCGTCTTCATTTAACAATTTAAAAAGCCACTTGCTAAGCAAGCATCTGTTTTGGATTTCTAGGTTCGAATACCTAGTCCACCCTCGTTCTTTTAGGTTGTCGTATAATATCCCATTTAACCCGGTCTGTATTTTCTCTTGTATTGGTCATTTTGCCAGAAAAAACGAGACCTGAAGCATTCAATTTTGTCTAAAACCCCTTTTGGTACTTCAAAAAAGGACATCATAAACATCGGTAAACTAGAAAGCACCGAATTTATGAGAACTAACCTTCCCCCTACAGTTAGTAATTTACCTTTCCAACTACTAAGTCTCTTCTCGATTCTTTCTTCTATAATTTTCCAATCCTTATTAGACAACTTCTTAAAATGCATAGGTAGACCTAAGTATCTAAAAGGGTAATTGCCAATGGCACACCCAAATAAATCCGAATAAAAATTCTCAAAGTTTTTGGCCCTGTCCAAAGCAAAAGATCTCACTCTTGTGGAAATTTATTTTTTAAGCCCGATAGTTGTTCAAAAGTGCTTAATAGCAACTTCATGTTAACTGCCTTTTCAACATCATGGCTCATAAAAATCACTGTATCATCCGCATACTGAAGAATGGATAGTCCATCCTGAATCAAATGCGGAATAACCCCTTCTACCTGTCCTGCCTCCTTTGCCCTTGCAATTAGTACAGCCAGCATGTCAACTACTATATTAAATAGTATTGGAGACATGGGATCACCTTGCCTAAGGCCTTTTTTAGTTTGGAAATAATGGCCAAGTTGGTCATTAATCTTAATATTAACATTACCCCCCTGAGTGAACTTTTTAATCCAGTCACACCACCTTTGAGAGAAGCCCTTCATTCTTAGTGTTTGTTGTAAGAAATTCCAATTAACTTTATCATAGGCTTTCTCAAAATCAATCTTAAAGATAACTCCATCCAATTTCTTGGTATGCAATTCATGAATTGTCTCATGTAATATTACAGCCCCCTCCATGATGTTTCTACCCGGTAGAAAGGCGGTCTGTGTTGGTCTAATCAGTTTTTGAGCAATGGAAGATAATCGATTTGTTGCCACTTTAGTAAAGATTTTAAAAGATACATTCAACAAACAGATAGGTCTATATTGTTGAACAACTCTTGCATCTTTTTTCTTTGGTAACAGGATTATATTACCAAAATTAAGGCGATTAAGATGTAAATTTCCATGATGAAAATCATCGAACATTGCCATCAAATCCTCCTTAATTAGATCCCCAAAAACTTGATAAAACTCTGGGGAAACCATCTGGTCCAGGTGCTTTTTTATTATGCTCCATCTGGAAAATTGCCGCTCTAACTTCCTCTTGAGTGAAAGGCTCAGTTAAGGCATCGTTTTCCGCATCTGACACTTGAGGAATATCAGCCGTCTGAGATTCGTCTAAGGAAAATGACGATTCATCAGGAGGGCCAAAAAGATTTTTATAATAACTAGTAATATGCTCCTTAAGTTGAGCATCACCAGTTATGATATTATTCCCATCCTCGAGTTGAAAGATGCGAGTTTTCCTATGCCTACCATTAGCTAAAAGATGATAATACTTAGTATTTGCGTCACCTTCTAATAGGTGTTTCACCTTAGCCCTTTGGTACCACTTTAGTTCCTCTTCTCTAAGAAGTTCAGCCAGCCTTTCACTTAAAACATGTTTTAAATCTCTCTCGGTTTCAGTTAGCATAACCAGTTCCGCTTTTTATCTAGTTCATCTAATTTATTTAGTAGGTTTGCTTTCTCTTTTTGTATATCCCACTAAATATGTTTTGCCCAGCCTCTTAAATATTGGCGTAGTTTTCTAATTTTTGCTTGCCAACGCTCAATAGGTGATCCTGTAACTACCGTATTCTGCCATACTTGAGACACCATCTCACAAAAACCATCCCTCAACAACCATCCTAATTCAAATTTGAACTGAGGCTGGTAAGTTGTGGACACACTATTGGTAGATAGTAGTAGTGGCGTATGGTCCGAGATCTCTCTAGATAGGGGATAAACAGTAGTATTAGGGTAATTTGATTCAAAGTCTGTGCAGGTTAGAATTCTGTCTAATTTTTGCTCGATGGACATATGCTGTGTGTACAGCTCGAGCTGCTGCGACGTGAACCGCCTGTGCTTCTCCCGGCTGATCTCGTTAAGGAAGTTCTCGGTGGTGGCGCCCCGGCTCACCGAGTCCGGCAGGAGCGTCATGAGCTCCGCCGCGGTGGCTGGCCCGCCGCCGGCTGCGTTGTTGATGCTGATGGACGGATGGCCGGTGCTGTACTGCTTGAGGTGTCTGTACCGGAGGCACTTGGTCAAGATGTGCGCTCCAATGCTTAGTAACGAGAGAACTGCATCAAAATTCACCAGATGCTGCACGGATTAACATGTATATATGACGAGAATTGATTCTAGTAGTAACTTAATAATTCAGGAAAAAGGAGAACGGATAAATTGTAGTGATTGAGAAGGCAATTGCACAACGTACCAAGAACAAGAATCCCAAAGGAACCGAAGATTTCTTCCACGAAATCCGAATCGGTCTTATTGCCCTTTGAACTACACAGTGTGTTGAACGTTTGTCCCCTAGGACAAGTTCGACTACTGAATCCGAGCCTTGTGGGCACCCCGAGAACAAACTTGAGGAGGACATGTTTGCGAATCAGACCTACCAGAGTTGCGTCTCGTAGTACACATATATACTCGTACCTACCATTACCAAGGTGGCGCGCCGTTCTTGGTATTCATGTGCATACTCCCTCACGTCGCAAAAGTAGTATATTTTTTTTTTCGAAAAGAAAAGCAAAAGTAGTGTATATGCACACGTATAGACAAGTAAACGCCTAATTTCCTGCTCAAGTCACGCGTGACATCATTTTAGTGGCCTCTCGCCGGCCAAACAGCTTTTGACGAAATCGTGCGTGTTTTTCCTCGGTTGCAGTCGTCATCCGCCTCATGTTCGTTTCAACCCATCCACATCTAACAAGAGATATAGAATCCTTATTTCGGTCAAGACAATCTCTGTTTTTTTTCTCAAACGTCTTTTGTACCTGTTTCACTGACATAGGTGTCAGGTATTTTTTTATTTAATTGGGTTGCTTCATCTTAGTCATGTTGTTTGCAGAACTTATTACTTTATTATAGGTCGGCTTATCAGGTATGATACATTTTTTTTCTCACAAGTGTTCATAAGGTTTGTGCGTGTACGTGTTATGAGCATCTACGTTGTACCGTGTAATTCTTAAAAAAGAATCAGCACCGAGGGCTGGGACGATGGGTTAGGTACCAGACGCAGACCTTATGCTTTTTATCTTAACGACAAAAGGGACAATGCTGATGTTAACTTGTTGTCGGATCTAATAAAGATGGTTACTTGTCAACACGTCCACACGTACAAGCAAACGCGTCCACTATTTAATTTCCTTGAGCGTCTCGGTTGCATGCAGTCGTCATCCACCCAGTTTATTATCTGTGTTTTCCTCTCTCAACAAAATAGTAAGAGGCGGTTTATCAACGGTAGAAACCATCAGGGGTAGTTCGCGCATGGTTTATATATCCCTCAGCTAACAAGAGAGAGAATCCTTATTTCGCTCATGACAATATCTGTTTATTTTCTCAAACGTCTTTTTACCTATTTCACCTCAATTTCATATTTTTAGCGCCTAATATGGCCTGCCATGACATTCGTCCATGCTTGACGTGACATATATGTCAAGGATTTCTTATTTAATTGGGTAGCTTCTCTTTGCTTATTCAGACAACCTATTCGCTTGAACTTATCAACTCGGCTTATCAGCCATGGTACGATTTAACATAAGAGTACTGACGTGCTTTGGTTGCCGGGCCGACCCCAACACAAATCCTGGGAGCGCTTGCTTGCATGCGAAGGTGTCACATAAGGTGCGATACAGTAGTGCACACGTATAGATCAATGATTTTCGGCTTCTCTAGATGAACGGGTCTCTCATGTCGTCCAACGAATGGTTCTTAACACGGTCATGAGCCGTGGCGCGTGACATATATAAGCCGCACGGACACTAGCCGTGTACGTTTGTGTGTGCGTCACTAGATGTATAGAAACTGTTAAGAGTACACATGACCTATTCTACATGCATCCTATAATCATATTGATAAGGGTAGTGTTTCCTTCTTTTGTACTATGAATGAAATTAAACAGGCTGGAACACGCTCTGGATGCACGTACTGGCGGATCAAGTCTCTGGTGCATGCACGGTGGAACCGTGGAAGAAAGTGTCTCGATCCTAGTACTGTACAAACCAAGCGTTTAACAATGCAAGTGACCGGCAGATTGATTCAGACACAAAGACAGTTACAGCAAGGATAATATATACAAACCCATTGCATCACAACATAATTATAAGATGACCCTGAATCTGTTATAGATTTGGTGGTGGCGCAATTCGACGTGCGGCTGGCGACTCTCGGCCTTGGTCTAGGCTCCACCTCGTGGTTGTGTTTGTGTTGTTGGTAGTGCTGCTATGTTGGTGTTTCTTCTCTACCTCCTTGTGTTGTTCTTGTTGCTTCTGTCATGTGGCGTTGTGTCCCTTCTCCCCCTCTTTCATGTATTCCTGTGTTTCAAACCTTGTAAATCTGCCATTTTAGACACTTTTTGAATATATAGTGCTGAATTCTGTCTCGGATGACCCATCCAATATAAACTGACCAGTATTACAACCATCGGTTGAAGAACAAGCCCAGCTATGCATCTGTGACAAAAAGGAAGGCCGTGAAAAACCTATTTACTTTGCAGCAGATACTAAGCGACATAGAGCCTGCCCTGCTTATCCCTCCCTACACATCACAGAGTATGCAGTATCTATTGATAATTTGCTATGTTTTTTCCTCTCTTTTTGGATACGGATGGCCTATCTGCTAGTGAATAATCAAAGTACGTTTTTATTTTGGTTATAAGAACATGAATACAAACAAATGATACAAATAAAACATACGGACTATCATCCAAAACAGGTGGCATCGAAACTATTGACAAAAACAGACTTGCAAAAGAGGAACAGAGTCGAATGGTTCCCAGAAGCAGAGTCCATGTCCATCCAGTTATAAGGTAGAACCAATATTGAAAACAGATCTTCGGTCAACAGATTATATTTGAACCAGCCAGAATCAAAATTCTGTTAGTCATGCATGCAAAAACGAGTGAACAGAGTACACAACAGCGGCAGAAGAATAAAAATGCAATGTGAAGTAAAGAAGCAGCAGCAGCACGAGGCAGAGGAGGAAATCGGGGTTTAATAGCTATCAAGATCATGGTACGTACCGGTACCAAGGACTGGAGAAGAGGCCTCACCCTCAACTTCTTCTAAGGCTACTCAGCATCAGTATCGTCCGACTGCAAAGTGGAACTTTGGTTACAAAAATTGGTGGTATCTGTTGATGACTGGATGGAACTAACCTCCAATAACAGGGTATGTACCACATCACTTTCAAGGATACCTTCATTGATACGACTGAGAGCAAGTGCATGGTGGTTAGGATGAACATTGATCGCATCTCTAAGCCCATGCCTCAACGAAATACTAGTCACAGTTAATGCTGAGCTCTGAAGTGAAAAAAAAAAAAAAAAAAGGAAGGTCATACATTGAAACCTGTTCGGTTGAGGGTGCCCATGCCGTTCACACCTGATAGTCAGTGTGACTTTCTGAAGTGAAGAGAGGTGCTCCAAGCCAAAATTGCCATAGCTACCTTGGCACTTCATCATGGACCACTTCGGCTGGGCACTAAACAAAAGCTCTTCTAGGTATGGCATCACGATGACCGGTGCACATCTACAGTAATCCTCCTTTCCATAACTGAACTCTATATCTTCTGTTCCATTCCACAGGGTAAATGAAACACTTGAATCCTCCTTGAGCACAATCAGGACCACTGAGGTATAATACTTGCAGGACCATATGCAATAACCATTCGTACCCCCCGCCGGCCGGCAGCGTCCTTCTCCCGCCACTCTCCCCTCGCCGCCCGAGGAGGTTGCCGGAGGCCCGCGAGGCCTCCTGGGATGGCGGCGGGCGGGGCACTCCACGGCAGGGGCGGGCATTCTCGTGGCGAGGAGCTGCTCGCGGGCACTCTTGGCGGCGGCGGCGGCGGCGGCGCGCGGATCGGCCTGCGGCGGCCCGGGATCCGCCTCCGGTCGTTCGCTTCCTTCGGGGCGGACCGCGAGAGCGGTGCGGTGGAGGACAGGCGCGCGCGGCAGTCGGCGGTCCGCGGCGCAGCGGGAGGTCCAGCGTGATTTGGCACCGGGCTGCCGCGCTGGTTCGGTGTGGTGGAGGTGGCGATGGAAGATGTTGGCACCGACGCTGGCGGCGGTTGGAGGTGGCGGTGGTGCGGTTGTTGAGCAAGTTGGTGGTGGAGGTGGCCGTCTGGCGTGCGCTTGTGCGCGCGGGAGGCGGGATCTTCACGCGTTTATGCCGCTGAAGGCGACGGAGGTGGTCTGTGGGTTCCCGAGGTTGGTGGAGGTAGCGGTGGGCGTGGCCTGAAAGTGGCTGCAGCGAGGCGGCCGGTGGCGAGGACCGGGGCGGCCGGCGTGTCCTACTCGGGGGCCGGCAGCGGCCCGCGGTGGCAGCGGCCTGCATGGTGCGAGGGTGCGGCGACTCTTTGCCGCGGGAGGCCCGTGTTGTTGGAGGCGCCCTGAGTGGCGAACCATTCTCGGCCATGGTGGTCGGGGAGGTGGTGCAGTCTTTCTCGCGTGCGGGCGTTGGTGCGGCGGTTCGTTGGTGGTGCTCCCCCCTCTTCTTGCTCGTCGGCTCCGGTTTGGCGTCGCCTCGGTGGCGGGGCTGGGTGGTCGTATGCTCTCGCGGTGCCGTGGTGGCATTTAGTGATGTACCGCTCCATCTCCTAGGCTGGGGGTTGTGGAGGCGTGGGGGAGTCGTTGTTGTTTGTCTGCGAGCATGTTAAGGTGCGGTGTCGATCCGGAAAAGCCTTCACCGACATTCTTGCCGTTGGTAATGGTGGTGTTGGCATTTCTTAGCGTCATCGCTAGTTTTAGCAATGCCGCCAAGGAATACCTTAGCGATAGTTACGAGCGTTCTGAACAAGTCATAGCGCACGGAATTATCGTTGTAGCATTTCACCCGGGAGTATTCGGGTATCGTTCATTTATATTTTCCCAAAGGAAGGCATGGTGAAAGAGTCTAGCATGGATATGGACAAGATAACATGTTTGCATAATATACCAACACTCAATACGAGGGGGGTAAGCCATGCTAGGTTTTAAGATAGTGTGATCACACACTTAAGCCGATCCTTAAGGATAAAAGGAAAACTAAGAATAAAAGAATGATCCTAAGTAGAGCAGGCATGTTCTAATATAATTGTGCTAAGAACAAGTTAATGATCATAAAAGCTATAAAGACAGAGGTAGATGGACGGGGAGATGCCCGCAGCTGGTCTGCCAGCCGATAGACACTTTAAGAACTCCTACTCAATACCCGGACGTGGAGGAGTGCAAAGGACGGACAGGGCTGTCACCACCTGCCGCCTACCTCACTACCGTAGGGCACCGACATATCCCGAAGGCTCCCGTACACCCGGGCTCCATGCCCGCGTGTACTAAGGAACTACCCACACCCCCCTAGGACTCTGACCCTACGGATCAACGAGCTAGAATGTGGGCAAACCCGAAGGTACGACAGACCGCCACCTAAACTCCATGTTATATCTTGTATGAATGATTAAGCACAAAGTTCTATATGACGGAATCATAACATAGAAACTATAGTCTAGTTCATATGCAATGATCATGTCAAAAGAACAACATGAAGAACATGTTACGATCAACATACAAACCATATGCTAGTTCATAAGTCAAGATTATAACATGAGAACAATACTCTAGTTCTATAGCACAACTATAATAACAAGATGAGAACAAGACTTTGGAATAAATCATATATGTATTCATACCGAGATTCTTCTCCAAAGTACAAGCTCTCCACAATGAAGCTTTGCCTTGCTCACCAACTAAACTAATTCTAAAACTAAAGATTACAAGTGGAGAGGAAGGATGGCTCTTGTGTGATGATGATTGAATGAGGGGAGAGCACCTCCTTTTATAGGTGAAGGAGAGGGGGCTCTTTGAAAGATGTCTCTCCTCATATGGAAGGACCCAAACCGACCTCCTATAGGCGGTTTGACTAAGATATTTACCAAAGCACCCATGGAACCCGTCATTGCAACAACGGTAGGAGGCTGCCTTCCAAATTTGGCGCGAAACGCTCGGTGCGGTCCGGCCGGACGGGGGGGGTGGGGCCTCTCGCGACCGCCTTTTTCGCAGTGGGCTCTGGGCCGCCTGGACCCGTAGTTTAGGGGTGCTTTGGTCCATTCGGCCCCGAGTTGGGCTTTTTCTCTATTCCCCCCTTGGTTGCGCATTTTTGGAATGTGTATTATGCTTTGCGCTTTGTTCTTTGTTTGGCGTCTTTTCACTTGATTCCATGCATAAGTCACGCAAAACATATTTCTCGGAATACAAGTGGAACGGGTCAATAGTAAAGGTATATGTGTCACAGGTTAGCAAGTTTCTCTTGAAAAAGACATAAGTTGGCGGTATAAAATGGTCGATAACGACCGCCAACAGGTGGCGGCACTCTCTGAGCGTCGTTCTTCCCGTTGGGGACACTGTCATAGGGCATCGTTTACGAAGCACGTAGTCTCGGGGTGAAAACCCGGTCCGGTTCTTCGGGACAAGCGGCGGGGGGCGCCCTTGGCGTCGCGTCCTCCTGGAGGCGCCGCTTCTCGAGACTTTTCTCGGCTTGTGGCGGTGTGGGAGGTGGTGCAGTGCGCCTTGGTCTTGGTGTTTGGCGGCGTAGTGCGGAGGGCCCATGGGGGCTGGAGGTCTTGAGCTGGGTGCGCATGGTGCGAGTGGTGATCTCGGTGAAGGCTGGGCGGAAGTGGGGCTTTCGGTGCGGTTTGGTTATCCGAGTCTGGGCGTGTGGTTCGGTGGAGTGCAGGCGGTGGATGAGGCGAGCCCCCCTAGAGCAGCCGGGATCGGTGGTTTTCAATGGTGCCGCGACGGTTTGGCGATGCTTCCACGGGAGCGGGGGATCGACGATCTTGCGTGTGCGGCTTGGGGGCGATGGTCCACATGGTGGAGGAGTGTTGGTAGTCGCTCGGGCTTGCGGTAGCTACGGCGGCGTTAGTACGACGGCGGCGCCAGGCTCGACGGCCTGTTTTTCGACTCCTCTCCCAGGTGGTGGTGGTGGTGTAGTTAGTGTTGTGTGCCGTGTGTGTCGATGTCCCAATCCGACCCGGTCGTTGTGGATGGAGGCTCGTGTTGATGACCCAATCCAACCGAGCGGAACTTCATGTTTATTTTCTCCCATCCGTGTTGTTTTGTTGCAACAAGTTGTAGGTGGAGGGTGTGTCTCCCCTAAGTTGAGTTGAGTGGGCGCCTCTGATGCGCCGAATTGAGTTGATTTGGTACCTAGGTGTGCGGGTGGAGTAGGGTACCCTCCACACTTGTATGGTTTTTCTGGGCTGGTTTCCAATCAAAAAAACTGGGCTAGCACTTGCCTTTTCCTTTTTTCTCGCCTAATAGAAATCGCGGGAAAGCTTTTGCCGTCCTTTCTAAAAAAAAAACTTGCAGGACCTCAACTTCTGGAAGAAACCATCAGCAGCAATGAGGTTCACCCGGTTTTCCACGTCTCCCAGCTCAAGCGTGTTGTTGGTCGCGATCCGGAGGTAATCCCTACCCTTCCACCATACGAGAGTGACTTTCAAATTCCCTTGCATCAGTTGCAGCAGCGTATCATCAGTCATGATGGCGCAACAGTGGGGCGGTCCTTGATTCGTCGGTCGGGTTTTTCCCCTAAATTGGCTACCTGGGAAGACACTCAAGCTCTGTTTTTTTTTATTACAGAATAAAGTTCCGGCCTCCGCGTCCACAAGTGGATGCTTGTAGCCCAACATTACACAAGGTTCTTAGACCGTCTTCCGCTAAGTGGATTCTAACAAGACAACAACACTGGACCTTTACAACGACATAGAACCTTACAAAGTTACCCTAAGCAAAATAGAGCATCCAGAACACTAACCAGAGGGATCAACGTTTCCAGCACAATGAAACACCCCAGCACAAAACCAGTGGTCCCCAAACACAAGAAAACTTGATCTGCTGAGACAAACAACACCCAAACAGAAGACAAGTCCTCCTCTGAAGCCACTCTCCAAGGTGTCCAGCCCAATAAACCGCACTGACGTACAGCCGCCAAAATCACAAACGCAAGGAGCATGTGCTCCCACACTGTGGACCACGGGATACAGCGTTTGTGATCCGTGCTAGCACACTTCTCAGACCAGTGTGCTTTGAGAAGTGTGCTAGCACGGATTACAATGCGTATCCTGTGGTTCACAGTGTGGGAGCACATGTTGTTGGGAGCACATTTTAACTTACACGTCAAGGTCCAGGATATGAATATCCAACAAACATATCCTTCTTTGTATCTTCCAGTCAGCCTTTCCAAAAAGAACTGAAGCATCACTTCCTCTTTATGCAACAAACACTCAAGCTCTGTACCAGCGCTTTCCTCGAGCTCCTGCTTGGGGTCAAGCAGGTCTTCAAGCTTGGGGTCAGCGCTTTGTCTTTGTTGCTGACGCTGAGGGGGGAACGCGGCGCTGAAGCCGTTCAATCCAGTGAAGGTGATCGGGCCAGACGATCAAGCCGAGTGCAGCGGCCCAAACATTGAATTTTGAATAAGGCAGATGGTCAAACATTGAGTTCAAAAAGTCAAAAACTTCAAACTTCATGGGACAGAGGGAGTACTTACTCCACAAAATAGTTAGTTTGTCCTTGATATGTCAGGAATCGGAATCCTGACATTGTTCAGTATTTTAGCCCTTCAAATTAGGAATGCAAGTGGGTTCGTCCTTGAAACCCACAAATAATAGTTTTTTTTTCGCAGCTTCGTGGATACCTGCAAAAAAATAATTTACAAGTTGATCGATGAGCCCGCTCACACCATTGTTTTACCTAAGGAAAAGGGGAAAAGGTTGGGACCTCAGCAAAAGTTGCAGACTAGCTACAATTTCTGTCCTGCTGCACATCTATCCATGGCTTGTGCACATGACACTTTATCTCTCCTTCGGCAACAAGATTCTTACTCAGCCTCAGATACGACGCGGCAAAAAAAAAAAAAAAAGGACACGCCTGTCCATGTAACACTGGCTGACGAGCCATGTATATAATAACCCACATGAATAAACAACACTCCTGTACACAGTACGCGTGCAAGATGATTTGGACGGTCCAATTGGGCGGCCGCTTGTGCGTTTATTAAGGTGGAGATTCCACCATACAGCTCATGCAATGCACCAGGATTAAACAACAAGGCCGGGCACGTGGGTGGCATTTGAAAGAAAGACCTAAAGACCTCGGCCGTTTCAAGAGGCCGCAGTCGAGCTCTTCTCTAACCAATAAAGACCTATAGACCTTGGCCTTTTCAAGAGGCCACAATCGATCCAGCTCTTCTCCACTCCAACCAATTGCCGCATCAGGACACACCCTTCTGGTTTGTGAAGGGGGGGGATTGGGAGAAGCCTCCTTCTGCAACAGCGAACAGTGGAGTGGGGAGCTCAGCTCGACCAAGACAATCAGAGAACATGGTACGTCACCAACACAAAGACTGGCTTATTTTGTGTGTGCTTTCTGTTTTCATCTTACGATCGGTCAGGGCTATATATCGAAATGAACTGCCTAGCTCTGGTTTGTAACCCAAGACATCACTGCTGATGCTTTTTTTTTCTTGGCTTTTTGGATAACTTCTTTCAGACTTGCTACCATGACCTCCTCATCTCTTTTATCTCTAGTAACAAGCCATTCAAATAAGTAAGCTACCTAGTACATTATTATTGTTAATTGCAAGATCAGCTAGCAATTGAACTTCCTTATCAAGATTTATATTTATTTCCTACTTACATTTGTAGCGGCACTTTAAAAAAGAAAATAACAAAATGTATTTGGGATGCCACTATGGTGATTCATGTTCAACTAGACGCTGATGGACATCAGCCATATGGATATCATACAGTAGTTGTTAAAAAAATCCACTTAACCATTTCGTTCAACTAGAGGCTGATGGGCATGGTGTGTTTAGTTGGTGTCCTGCCAAGCTTACAACACATCTCTTCTTCGTTTCAAGGGTGATTATCGCCGCATGGGGAATATGGAGCAGCACTTGGGACATGCAACAACAGCAACCTCGTCGCATTACCAGCCGATTGACCTGTGGAGGAATCCTAGAGGGACGGTGGTTCGTATACAGATATTGGCATTGGTGGCCATCGCCCTCT
The DNA here is from genome assembly GCA_015847255.1 of Hyparrhenia diplandra. Lineage (NCBI taxonomy): Eukaryota > Viridiplantae > Streptophyta > Magnoliopsida > Poales > Poaceae > Hyparrhenia > Hyparrhenia diplandra. Next base: position 43,263 of record JADLZK010010554.1, read on the forward strand.
CCTTCTTCCTTGTTGCCTTTGGGTCCTGCCGCCGCTGGTCCAATCGCTGGCTTGTCCAAAAAGGCTTCTTGGCCTTACAAGTGTTACCTCTGTCCCTTGGGATTTACAGCATTGGCTTAATGCAATCTTCATCGGGCGAAGAGCGAGATGTATCCGGTATGGACTGTGTCCTTAATCACCCTCTTTGGCTGCGTCCACCCCATCACATACTACATCGACCTTGACTACATGGGCCCGTTCGTAAAGGTGATATTTCAGCTTTGCCTCTACTGTGGATATGCCCTGCTGATGAGTGTCTCGACCTTCTCCAGTGTTGTTGGCAACTCAGCCATAGGTGTGTTGTCTGCCATTACCTTCATCAAGGGTTTTCATAGGTCACTGGCGCTTGTGGTGCCAAGCAGCAAGCGGAAGTACCTAAAAAACTATTCTTGTAAAGAAGCCTTTGCTTTAGAAGGTAGTGATAGGAAACCTATTAGAGTCCGTTTACCGCCCTTTGGTGGTTCCACTACCATGGCTGACATACATTCAAGCCACGAAGAAATGCTGCATAAGCTAGGATTGAAAGAGCCCACTGGCAACAGAATAACAATTGAAGAAGTGTGCCTTGGCTACTCCCTGTCTCATGTGTTAGAACGGCGTTTCCTTGGGTTGGACACCGAGTTAGAAATAGCGATGAAAAGAACAGAGTACCTGTGCAAAGAGTTCCGTATTGGCTTCAATTATAAGAGGATCTTGAAGGCCATTGAGATTGAGTTGGCTTTTCTCTACGAGGTCTTTTTCACCAGCAATGAGTTCCTTTACTACTATGAGGCAAGAACCTGCAGCTTATTAGCATTGGCTTCATTTGTGGGGATATGTCTTGTTGGGGTAGCGACTGCTATTCCTGGGACAATGGCTAGCCGCCACCATACTAGTCATGGTGCTGGCAATACTGTCGTTGTTGCCACGACAACAGCTGACCTTATTGTCACTCTTGTCATACTGGTGTTGTTGGCTGCTTTACAATTAGTGCAGTTGATCAGGTGTTGGGCGTCGAATTGGGGGACAGTTGCCGTTGCCTGCGAGTTCGCCGCGACCCGAAGAGGAAGACCAAGACCAATAAGCTGGCGGATGAGATTGAAAGCGTTGGTAGCCACCAGGATGAATTGGTTTGACAAGAACCTGTGGCAGGATGAGCTCGGGCAATACTCACTCGTACGGGAGAGCCGGAGATCAGAAGATAAGTGCTGCAGCAGCGGTAGGAGGTGGTTGCGGCTAATCGTCCAGAGCTGCTGCCATATATGTGATCGCTTGGCTGGGATGCAGTACATTGGACAGGTGCTCCGAGAAGTGTTGGTGGTCAAGGGTGGAGCTGGCGTTAGGTTGGACGACGTGGATGTCAAGACATGCATCGCTGAGTTCCTAGGTCAGATCAAGCACAGAAGAATAGATAAATCTTGGTGGTCATTTTTTGTGAATATTTAGACTGCGACAAGGAGGACCTTCCTTTCGGAGTACACGCAAATTTTGACAAAGGGGAGGCTGCCGATTTCACAAGGCGTGTCCTTCTATGGCACGTGGCGACAATCTACTACGAACAAGCAGAGCAGGAAGCAGCGAGTGCGGGAGGAGAAGACAGAGTCAGAGAGAAGAATCGGCGAGTGGCCATAGCTCTGTCGAGGTTAGCCTAAGTGTTTGTATCTGTTTCGAATAGCTATATCTGTAATTGATGTAGAGGCTGGAATTTGGTTTCATTATCTAAAGAATATTCTGTCCAGGTATTGCGCCTTTTACTTGGCGGTGTCCGCACCAGAACTACTGCCTGGGCCAACCGAGAAAACAAAAGGACATCTTCGATGAAGCTGCGGAATGGATAAGTAAGAATGGCTTGCTGACGCCGGATGGCGTTCGTTATGGGCGGTACCTTCTGACGCGGCAGAGCAGCTCTGACCCCTGGAAGGTGCTGGCGGAATTATGGGTGCGGACGTTGGTCTACGCCGTACCGTTCGGCGACAGGCAGGCGCACATGAGGCACCTCTCGCGCGGTGGTGAGTTTATCACGCATCTCTGGGCCCTGCTCTACCACATCGGCATCGACATGTGGGATGAGTCCGACCATGGCCGTGAGTATCTAAACATAGTAAGAAGTACGGCGGGCAGCTCCGAAGCCGTAGAGAAGCGGGAAGAAGAAGAAGAAGAAGAAAACGACAACCGGGAAGAAGAAGAAATCATCGAGCGGGAGGAAGAAACCGCCGAGCGGAAAGCTGGAGTGGCGGCAGGGAGCGCTATTGGGAGGCTCCTTATGTTTTCTATTTGATTACATGTACGATTCGTCCCTCGTCCCTTTCTCTCGTGAATGCTTTTCCTGCGGGAACTCTATTGGGGATGCTGCTAGCTGCTCCTAGTCTCCCCTTCCAGTTATCTCTCTAGTGCTCATATCCCTTTCGGCATTGGCCCCTGATCCCTCTCCGGCTCTCCCACGCACAACCCTGGATCTGTCTCCTGCTGCTAAGTGTTGTTGTGTTAGCATGTTTCGATGTTCCATTACAGTTTAATATTGAGTGAAACATCTGTATTTGTTTCTGCAGGAACTTGTTTTTCTTAGGACCACACTGATGTCGTGGTCAGAAAGTTGTAGTTCTTATCATATATTTTGGATACTGAAAAATAAACGTCATACACTACGGAATCCGCGATTTGCCGTGAGGAAACGATTTCCTGTGAGCTAACAGAAAATAATCACGGGGAAACCATAAGATATCCCGTGAGCAGGGTGAAAACATCACGGGAAAGAAAATGCCCACGGGATATCAAATTTCCCGTGATGGACAGCTCACGGAAATCTCCCACTCATTTCCCGTGGCGAGGGTGCTCCGCGGAAAGGGAACGGCCGTCGCCCCAGCCCGCTCCGTTCCCTCCGTCCACCCTTCCCCGTGAGAACTCCGCCTAGCTCACGGGATATCTCTTTCCCGTGAGCGGGCTTTCCGTGGGCAAAACGGTAGGCCCTGCGGCAAAGGGCCCCGTTCCGTGAGGGGTACATCCCGCTCACGGGAAAGAAGCTCACGGAATTTTTTTTTTTTTTTTTTGGATTTTCATCTCCAAACTTTTTCTACACTTGTTGCACATCATATTGCACTCAATATTAAAGTTTGGTGAATTATTGACTTTATTTGATATATTTAGGTAATTATTCTCTTTTATGGGAATTTATGAAATAAGGCCAAATTTGAACTACAAGTGCTTCAATTTTTAAAAAAAAAATTAGTAGAAAATTTATATTCCTCATACTCAACACAATGTAAGACCTTGCATTTAAAAAAATAACGAAATCTAGAACATCTTAATACGAAATCATGAACGTTAATCCTGTTAAAGTGGTTTAAAAATTCTAGAAAATAAACCGATGTGCAAAAATCATGAAATTTGATAATATGTCATGATATCTTATGCGAGGCTATGATAAAAAATTGGGAACGTTTCGCACACAAGTTGGCACGTCACGATGTTCACAAGCTCCAACATCTACGTAGAAGTTTCATGTTTGTTGAGAATGATCGGTGTGATTTCATGTGGATGTGGCGGTCAAGTTGTGGTTTGGCTACGAAACTTTTTCTATATGCAAAATGACCTCGAGATATTGTGTCATGTCTATTTTTGAGAACTTTTTGGATTATTTTGGTAATTATTATAATTTTTTTTGTTGTAGTTAAGTAAATACAATTTTGAAAAAAGGAGATAGAACCACATGAAATAATGGCCATTTTTTTCGCGCAAGGATCAATTATGTATGGGTGAGTGTATGTTATAAGATATTTTTGAAGTAATCTTGATCAAAGTTTGAAAAGATATATGTTACAAAAGAAAGAGGGGGGTAATAAATTTAAATTCTGAAAATTATCTTTCCCGTGAGCGACCCTACGGGAAAGGTAGGAGATATCCCGTGAGCATATCCCGTGATCACGGGAAAGAGGAAGTGGGACCCGCCTCACTCAGGGTGCTTGCGAGAGCTTGCATTGGTTTTTTTTTTTACTCTTTCCGTGATGGATGCGGGGGGGATCACGGGAAAATTATCTTTCCGTGAGCAGCCTACGGGAAGGGTAGGAGATATCCCGTGAGCATATCGTGATCACGGAAAGAGGGAAGTGGGACCCGCCTCCGCGGGGTGCTTGCGAGGAAGCTTGCAAATTTTTTTTTTTTACTCTTTCCCGTGATGGATCCGGGGGGATCACGGGGAAAGAGGGAGTCTTTCCCGTGAGCACCCCGGATCCATCACGGAAAAGAGTATTTTTTTTTAAATTTAGTCAACCCGGCGGCTCCCACCTCACACTCCTAACACACACACCCACACACTTTCGCCCGCACACTCACCCGCCGCCGGACCACGACACCGCCGCCCGGCCCGCCGCCGGGCGACCCCCGCCTCCCGCCGTCCGCCGCCCCGATCGGCCGGCACCTCCGCTGCCCGCCGCGCGCCGCCTCCCTCCCGCCGTCCGCCGCCCACATCCCACCGCCCGGCCTTTGGAAAAGCTGGTTCCCGGCGCGCCGCCCGCCGCGGCAAGCCTGCCCGCCCGGCGACGTCGCGAAGGAGGAGGGGGAGTAGGAGGAGGCGGTGGGAGTAGGAGGGAGGAGGAGAAGGGAGGGGAAGGAAGAAGAAGGAGGAGGGGGGAAGGAAGAAGAAGAAGGGAGGGGAGGGGAAGGAAGAATAAGAAGGGGAGGAGGAGGGAAGGAAGGAAGGAGGAGGGAGGAGGAGGAGGGAGGAGGAGAAGGGAGGAGGAGGAGGGAGGGAGGAGAAGGGGAAAGAGGTCTCGATGCCGCCGCCCGGCGCGACGTGTCGGCATCGCCGCAGCACCGCACACCTGCGACGCCGCCAGCCCGGCGGCCCCGGTGGTGATGTCGCCCCGTCCCGCCCGCCGTCGCCGTCTTCACCTTCACGGGTTGTTGGCCATCGTGCCACGAATGTTACTAGTAGGGATGTTGGCATCGATGGCGTTCACCTAACATCATCGAAGACGCCCGGAATGGTCGATGTTAATTTGTGGCGAGTTAGTGACGCGATTATGATATAAATCAGCGAGGCCGCGTCACATTTGGTTATCGGTGACCCGAAATGCACATTTTCATCACAAATGTGTCTCAATCGCATGACCATTATGGCGTCGTCATGGATGTGAATTCAGTGCGTGACGATGGCTTTTGGTCATGCATGAAACCTCGTTTTTCATCATAATCTCCGTCGGCCGGACGTCTTGGCCCGGCGCCGTTGCGGTGTTTGTGGTCTGTGACGATCGCTTTCGTCATGCATATAGCTATTTTTTTCGTCATAACTGGTCATATGTCAATGGAGTGACGGCGTGCGCCGCGTGGCAGCTAACGTCATCGGCCGACATCAATGGCGGCGAGGGTAGGTGACATCATCGCTAACGTGGTTGCTACTATTGCTGCTTTTTCATAGGCCCAAATGGCTTGCTATGATTCGTCATTGAAGATTCATTAATTTAATCATAGACACATGGTAATTTCATTATAATTTACAAATAATATTAAAATGACAAATCTATAAATAAATAGATCCAAATATTCCAATGCTCCACAAAATTTGAACTCCTTCCAAAGACAAGCATCTATTACAGCCCAAGTATGTACTATTACAGCCCATATACATGCACTAATAATTATGGGCTTCTGACGATAGCAGCCTTTGTATGATGGCTTGGGCAGATGCGGTTCTTTATTCCTGCAGAAAATAAAGCAATAAAGTCACTGATTTATTTTTATTATCATATTATAAGTGAACACAACTATTTTTAACTAATAAAAATGACGCACCCAACTTTACATAAGGTACATAATATACGCACCACATAGCTTAGTTGTTCAACGATAAGAAAGCAAATGAGCTACTGAATACGCATATGATAAATGAATTCGTAGAGAATAAACAAACAACAAACAGTATCCCTATAGTGACGGCAAAGCATCCCTATAGCTTAGTTTTATGTTGATCGGCAAGCTCCTATAGCTTAGTTTTTATGTTGATCGGCAAGCTCCTATAGCTTAGTTTTTATGTTGATGAGCCCTGAGAAAGAAAACTAGCTAGCCAAGTTCACACCTTACCATGTATTTAAAATGCGCTCAAGAGATTGTTGAATCTGAAGGTTCTGAAAAAGGTAACATCAGGTACAGTTCTTGGACAATCAGCTGCAATCTGCAGAACCAGATGTACAAGTCAAAAAGATATAAGACGATTCATTTCAAGAAAAATAGAGTGAGGGAAAAAAATATGTCTAGAAAAATGTAACCTTTGGTTCCAATGCCTAGGGGCCATGCTCAAACTTCTCCCACGAATTAAAATGGGTCTAGATTTCTGCAAAACAAAAATTGGCCAACAAGTAAATAAATATACATGAAATAATGTATGGAGCAAAATGGATTCAGCTATTGTTACGGTTTCAAATTAATGTTTGAAGCAACAAAAGAAATGCATGCATAAGAACGCTTTAGCAAATCACTTCTGAACAACAATCAACAGGGCTTGCACAGCTCGTTTTGCAAACTGACAGAAGAAAAACTAGTGCTACTACATCTGATCACCAGCCATATACCAAATCCACTAATATGTTAAATATTGTCATTGAAAATATATTTGTGAAAGTACACGGTCTTTCTAGCGTCCAATCTTTGCATGCAGTTCGCTTTGCACCAAAGTTTGTTTGCTGCTGTGACATCTCCTCACTGGTGGATTCATTTCTCCCAACAAAGGAAAAAGGAAATCTTACGAAGCAAAGCGGGCAAAGTAGATCCACCGCACCTGTATCATGGCAAGGCTGTTGTGCAGTTCCATCGAACAGAGCTCCAGCGTCAGGCACAGCACGAGCGGCGCGTTGGCGAGGAACAGCTACTGCTCCATGATCTGACCCACGTGACCTCCTGAAACTGACTGAAACTTCAGAGTGCTTCCTGACAAGCAAATTTGAACTGAAACTGAAACTTGAACAGAAACTTGAACTGAAACTGACTGACTAGCAAATTTCAGTTAGCTGACTAAACTGACCGAACTGCATGAACTTGAGTGCTTCGTGATTGGAATAAACTGAATGACAGGTGCAAATTTCAGAGTGCTTGGTGATCGGATTAAACATAGTGCTTCGTGAGAGGAATTTCAGAGTGCTTCGTGACTAGCAAATATCAGTTAGCTTTCAGGAATCGGAGCACTACAAAGCTTATCAAAATTTCTACGTCTTTGTTGGATCCGAACACCATGAAACACCAGGAATAAACTGATACTATACTAGCGCACAAAATCAAAATTCAGTCAGATGTGGCCCTGACTCACCATGTTGGATCTGAGCACCACCAAGACTAAAATGGGGATGGAGGAAACGGGAATCTGGTTGTTGGTGAAGTTGGACTTCCGTGCAAGGCACCACCGGCATCGCAATTGAAGCTCCCAACAGAGGACTCTGCCGCCATGGAGGAAGAGGATGTCGAGCCTGGGTTGTTGCCGCCACTGATGGGGTAGACAGGGGAGGACGCCGGCGGCCGCCGGGTCCAATCCGCGGCCAACGGGGACGACGCCGCTGGATCCACGGCCAACGACAAGGACGCCGGCTGCCAAGTTGGATCCGCGATGAACAGGGAGGACGTCGCCGGCCGCCCGGCGATGAACAGGGGAGGACGTCGCCGGCCGCCCGGCGGGATCCTCGGCCAACGGGGAAGAGGTTCGCCGCCGAGCTGGATCCGCTGGCAACCTTGGCCTTCCGCCTCGTTGGTTCTGCCACCGCCGCCTTGCCTGTGTTGCTGGAGTTCTCCATCTTGCGCCGTGGAGAGAAGGGAAGACAGAGAAAAGAGGAGGCGACGTGAGGTGGGAGGGAACTGCTGGCGGCGTCAGGCGGTAGAGGGTGTCGGGTTCGCTAGGGTTTTTGTAATGTGAGTGGCCTATCCCATCCATCCAAGATCGATCAAACAGCCACGAGCGAAACATGCTCCAGGAGGCCGAGATGGGCCAATACGGGCTTCATTTTTTGGTTGAATATTGTGAGATTGCCAATTTTATTTAGTTGTTTTGTCTATTTATTTAATTACTAGTAATAAATGTTAAAATACCATAAAATGGCTACAATAATCTAAAAACTTGTATAGCACATGATTTTGGTGTATAAACATCACATAGAAAAATCAAATGATTTTGACAAAGTGTTGTTGCACATCTATCATAAAGGCATACATGGTGGAGATAGTCTTATATGACTAAAGTGAGAGATGTTTCTAGTTTTAAAGGATGCATAGTACCAGTTTCTCCAAATCATTTAATTTTTTTTTTTGGATGCTTATGGATCCAAACTATGATCTTTGTGTGAATTTTTGGAATTTTTAGACCAAGTTTGTCTATTATTGTAATTATTTGTTGATTTAATAAGGAGTAAATGTTGAAATAGCATAAACTAGCTAGAAAAATCTAAAAACTTGCATGGGCTCTTCCCTTTGGTGTATTATGTTGACAAAAAAAAAAATCAATTGATTCTGAGAAAGTGGTGATGCACATCCCCACAAAAAAGCATACATGTCTCACACATGTCATTGTCACTTAGTGAGAGATGTGCATCCTTGTGTGGGATGTATAGTACCAGTTTGTCCAAATCATTTCAAATTTTTTTTGGGAAGCTTATAGATCCAAACTATGATGTTGTACGAAGTTTTGGAATTTTTAGACCAAGTGTGCTTATTATTGTAATTATTTGTTGATTTAATAAAGAATAAATGTTGAAATAGCATAAAGTAGCTAGAAAAATCTAAAACCATGCATGGGCTCCTCCCTTTGGTGTATTATGTTGACAAAAAAGTTTCAGTTGATTCTGAGAAAGTGGTGATGCACATCCCCATAAAAGCATACATGTCTCACACATGTCATTTGCCGCTTAGTGAGAGATGTTCATCCTTGTGTGGGATGTATAGTATAGGTTTCTCCAAATCATTTCAAATTTTATTGGGATGCTTATGGGTCCAAAGTATGATGTTGTGTGAAGTTTTAGAATTTTCAGACCAAGTTTGCCTATTACTATAATTATTTGTTGAATTACTAAGCAATAAATGTTGAAATACCATAAACTAGCTAGAAAAATCTAAAAACTTACATAGCCACTTTATTTTGGTGTATAAGCATGATATAAAAAATTTCAATTGATTTCGACAAAGTGTTGGTGCACAAGACTCACAAAAGGCATACATGGGTCACATAATCATATAAGACTAAGCGAGAGATGTTCATGATTATGAGCGATGTATAGTACTATTTTATCATATCATAGATCTTGATAAGTTCTATAACTCTTGTGTCTATGATTTTTTTAGTTGAAATCGTTAGCTGCTTCAAATGTCAACCTAAAGTACATTTTATATAATGCTAGTTGATAATACTCAACAAAACATTCTTCTATCCTAGTGGTTGAGTTGGATTGTTGCCAACTTGAAGGTCGTAGGTTCAACTCCTTTGTGTACTTTATTTTTCTTTTTATTTGTCTTTTTTCCTTTTACTTGTCTAGATTGATTTTTGTTGCACATCCCTTAGAAAGGCATACATGACTCGTATAGTTCTATATGACTAAGTGAGTTGTGAAGGATGTATAGTACTATTTTGTTAAATTGTAGATCCTTGTCATAGGAAAGTATGACACAAAAAATAGTTGTAAGAGTGTAGTAATTTGATGAACTCCATGTCTTCTGGACTGCGCGACAAATTATAAGAATACAATAATTTGATGGACTTTAATTGATATAGTAGTTGCATATATAGGGCTAGCTGAAAACATTTAACGAAAAGATTCACGTGGTGTATTGGTTCAGTTTGTCTTCACTGAACCTCAAGGTGCAGGTTCGAGTCCTTGCTTTTTGTTTGTTTTTCATTTCATTTATTTATTTTTTTTTTCTTGGCTAGGAGACATGACGTGGATTAGGCCATGGCTAGGCTGGCACCGACCTATCAACCTTTAGAGGGATCACGGCATTTAAAACTAGTAAAATTATTGCAAGGACATATGCAACACCTAGTTGCGGACCAACTGGTTAGGACATGAGCTTTGGAAGCCTATCGTTGGGCTCGAACCCCAATTTTGAAGCTAATTTTTTTTTTTTTTCTACTCGCCAACATCTAGGTAATATTGTGTAGAAAACCACCATGACCAAATTTAGTTATTACTAATTATTGTAGTTATTTATCAAATTATAAAGGAATAAATTTTAACAAGAAGGTGAAGGAAAACTTTTGTGCTGTCCAAAGGATTCTCCAAATTTTGTGTTGTCCAAAGGAAAACCATGACCAAAGGATTCTCCAAAAACTTTGTGCTGTCCATGACCATGACCAAAAGGATTCTCCAAAAACTTGCATACCTTTAACGAGAAACTTAACGTAGCCCAAGGCGTTTATGTTGTTTGTTGAGCACCTGATAGTGAGTTGAAGCTCCCCTAAACTATTTTTTTTTTTGCCAAAATATTAAGGGCCAACGCGATCACCTGCGCGCCACCGTGCGTGGATGATGATCGCAACTAGTTTCTACGAACCGTCGATGCGATGGTGGGTCTATGACCGGTTAAAGGACCCATTTTGCTATTATCATGTTGAGCGATTAGAAATACAAAACAATTATATCCTTTTTCAAAAGTGAACGAGTATTCTAGTGGTAACCCTCCATCCTAACTTGCGTGAGGTCTTGAGTTCAAAGCCCCTACCATGCCTTTTTTTGCTCTTTAAATTGAAAAATCATAAAGCCCTTTTTTGCTCTTTAAATTGAAAAAACATAAAGCCCCAAGCAGCCGTGCTGCTGTTGAAATGGCCAAAAAAAAAAAAAAGGTTGACGATGGCACGTCCACGCGGGCCCACTTTGCAAAAAAGAAGGATGGAGCGGGCGGTTGGCAAAGCTCAAGCTGTTGTGCAGCGACCCACTATGGCCCATGCATCCCATATGGGCCACTCTACGCAAAAGAAGGATGGAGTGGGCCGGCTGGCAAGGCTCAAGCTGCTGTGCAGCGACCCACTATGGTCCGTGCATCCCATGACGTCAAATAGTACATGTCGAAAAAAAACAAACACGTCATCTAGCAAAGCATAATCTATGACGAGCTTCTTAAGTGTTCTATGACCTTATTTTTAGTATCGTCACTAATATTCAAGACAAAACTTCGTCACCGCACATTAATGGCCTTAAATGGACATTTCGTCATTGAAGACATATCCTTCTATGACGAAAGTGTGCGGCGTCCACGAGCAAATCGTCGCGGATGATCATATTTCTACTAGATTGTCGGCCATCGTGCCTGGATGTGATTGTGGCGGCCATCGTGCGTGTGTTTTGTTTGCGGTGGTATTGAAACCTCCCGTCTTGGGGAGGGTTACATCGAAAATTTTCAAGCGATCCCGTGTGTTTCTTTTATGCGAGAGGAGCCCTCGGGCCGAGTTGAGTGCCTTCTTAGGAGCCGGTAGGAGTCCCTTGGCGGTACGATCTTCTTCCTCGCCGGGTAGCGGCTCCACCGCGACCCTAGGTATATCCCCTCCTTCCGTGTCATGGTCGTAGCTAGATCGCGCGGCTTCGGTTAAGCGTCTCCCGGTTAAAAAGATACTGCGGTTGGAAGTATGCGAGATCTGCATACCTATAACCGAAATATCTGTTTGAATTGTCCACGTTTTGGACGGCAGGATGTGTAGATGAGGTTCGTTCCATGCTCCACTCTCTGTGCGATTCAGTTTCGGCGGCATCTCCTGTTGTTCTTGAATACCACGGCTCCTCTCGGGAGGACGTGTATTTGGAGAACAGCGAGGGAGGTGTGTTGACACCGTTATCGTATAAATTTATTAATCAAATAAACATAAGAAAGGGGTAAAAATAATAATACCAACTTAGAATAGGGTGTCACTAACATATTTCCACGAGTTTTGGTGAAGTTATGATTTGCGGGGACTAAACAGAAAAAACACCGAATTCACGAGCCATACAACTACGCGACGTAATGCAATCAACTCCGAGAAAGGCTCTAGAAGGCTCAGACTAATCCCGGCGTGATCAAGACTTAACACCCGAAATTAGGAGTCCGAAGGTCCGAGAGCCCACGGCGCGACGCGGGACCCGGCGGGCCCGCTCGGGCGATCGGCCCAATAATAGGGCCGATCGGCCGCCACCTCCGCCATATCGGCCCGCTTCGAAGCTTCCTCCACCGCCTCCAAGATGCAATCAAAACCGGTTGTTTGATGTCGGTTCGATCCGAGGGCGTCGGTAGAAGCACGGGATGGATTAAGATCAAAACACCGGATTAGTACCGCTGACTTTCTTTGAAGAAATTTGAAGGGATAGGAGAAGACCCATATATATAGACCCCTAGACCCCCTCATCTAATCATCAATCATCGATAAGATCAATTTCGAGATCATCTCATACATCGGATGGAGGCACGGCCTTTGGAGAATTAGATTAGACGACTACAATGTAATAGAATAGATCTAGTAGAGAGTTAGGGAGAGCGGAGCTACGCTCCGGTTACGGAGAAGTCTTCGGCGTTACGGTATATCTTTGTATCTCAACTCTATTAGACTTATGCTTTAATATATTTATCTTCTCTAGTTACTTTTATGCCTTTCATTTATTGATTAGAATATAGTTGTTATATAATTGCATGGGATCTTCGCTCGTATTGAGTGCTGCGGTTATTCATGATGATTAGAGTAGTAATTAATAGTGTGGACATGGTGTCTAGACTAGAGGTTACCTTAGATTGCGCCCAATCCACGGTTAGTTGTGGTAGCGCGGGGTGATGACCACTGTCGGGTCTTTGTATTCCACCACGTTCGGGTTGGTGATTCGTAGAGCTTTTTGGCGGCCTTCCCCGATCACCTTTTCCCAGTCTTTTCGAGGATCGGGACGGTACCGTTGCTCAAGTGTTCTTATATAATCGCTATACCCTTTTCATGCCTTAGTTACTCAAGAACCAAAGTACTAGAGAAGTATTCGAGGAACCTAGATCTCTCCCGTTGTCCTCTCGACCTAGTTATCTATTCTATATTATAATATTCTCTGGTTAAGTGCTATTAATTATTAATCATATCATATACATTATTTACCCCCTCACTTTAGTTTAGTTGATATAATAAGTTAGTAGATACATGATGGTAATTTATCATAGTCTTTACCATTGCTTCCCATGGTGGAAAATATAAATAACGATACTCACGGAATACTCAGGGTAAAAGCTACAATGGTATATTTATTACGTAAGCTTGCGGAACCCTTTATATTCTTTTGCACTTAATAAATACCAACAAGCTTTTTGGGCGTTCTTAGGGGAAGCAATTGGCGTAAAGATTTTGATAATGATCTTGATATACGCTAATTTAGTGTATTAACTAGCTTTAGTAGGATTATCCTTGTTTACGTTGAATTGTGGAATAGACAAAGGGACAAAAGATGTCGTTGCGCGATCTTAGACAAGATTCCCGCAGATTGAAGAATTGAGGGTGCCTGCTCAATCAAGATTCATCACCATTGGAACCCTCGCTATCTCAAGGTATGTATTTAAATATATATATATTATTCTAACCATGTATCGATGGAAGAAGAAGTCGCCGTCACAAGAATTCAATACATACATCTCAAGTGACGCATACATAGAAGCTGCACACTATGGTAAGTATGATTAAAAAGTGAGATAATTTTGACTATAAATTAACTAAGTAGTTATCATTTAATTTCTTGCATTGCATGTTTACTTTGAATAATCCATGCATTCACTCCACTTAGTTTATGTTTTCTCATAGTAAATCCATTGCATGTTTAATTCCTTGCAACCACCCATCATGTCATTTGCATATAAAAATAATAAATAAATAAAAATATTATCCTCACCATGATCATGCTCTTTCATCTCTTTTAAGTGAATCTCTATAGTGCTTTCATGCTATCTTTGTTTGCTCATGCATGCTTTTAGTTTGGAAGTATTTAACATACTTCCATTAGCTTTTTAAACATAAGCGTGGTGCTTAGGTTATATCGCTTTCCTTAGTTAAATTAGACATGGAGTCTAGTTTAATTATTGAACTAATAATTGCTTGTGTAGACATTGGCTATTGTTGGACTAACCCCCCTCGCAAAAAAAGAAAATTCTCAAATCCAATTCGGGTAAGATAAGAGATCAACTCACGATGAAGCAAGGCGTATGATGAACTCCAATAACTGAATGCGAGAAAGAAAGGCCGGATCGTTCCTCATAGAAGAAAGATACGTAAGTATCACATTATTTATTTTGTCTTTTGCTAAAAGTTACATTTGCCTTGATCCATGCTAGAGTGCAGCTAAGAACATAGTTAAAAAAAAAAAAAATGATAAATAATATATGTGCTAAAGTAATCAAAGAACCATCTTTTTGTTAGCATAAATGAGTTTATATCAACCTATGGACAACAACCCGTTCTTCAATTAGTAGCAATCCTTGGGTATATCGTCCACTAATATCTCACGGGAAAGAATCATCGGTGTGCACGGTTTAGCATGACCCTACCACACCACCATAGTCTACCTCACTTCTACATCTTTAGAAGACCTGTCAAGATCGGCTTTGGGGAGTGCAACCCCCATTATCCGTAAGTACTCTTATCCTTTACCTTATTTACTACTAGTTTGGTGTGTTTGTTAAAAAAATATAAAAATATGCATAACTATAGAAAACTAAATAAAAGTTTAAGTTATATATATAGTTTATATTTGCTATAAATAAATAAATAGATAATGTGCTAGAATAAAATTAATTTGAAGATGATCCCTATGCTAAGGAAATGATGAATAGTTGCTCCGCCTTAATTCCTCTTAAAAGTACTTATAATTCAAACTTAGATTTTCCTAAAGCTTTAAAATCTTAATTTGCTCTAAACCCAATACCTGTGGGAAGCACATGCTTAATCTGAAGTCTTAGCATTAAAGGATAAAGATACATGAAAAGTTGAGCTACTGTTTATCATATTTCTAGAGATACCCCGATTCTGATTTTATCTTTGAAAATTATAAAACATTACATGATGAGTTCCTTAGCTATAACCCTTAAGAGTTTACCATTCGCATCAAAGATCATCTCACTCCACTAAATACGCTGCTTCTAACTCGGAAGTACGCCTCCCCATATTCCATCACCGCTAGCCATAAATATAAAAATAAACTCTTGCAATTTTTGGGTATGTCTCTCTCAATGTCTTATAAAGGTTTGGGCTACATTCGAAAAAAAAGAAGAAAGAAAAAGAAAAATAAATATTTTGAGAGAAAAGTGAGACAAGAGAGGGAGAGTAACGGACAAAAGTCATACTAGGCGAGAAGGGCCTACCTCCCTAATAATAAAAATATATATATTTAGAGATGAATAAAGGACACGTGTCCGAGGGTGAGTAGGGCCCACATCTCTAAGGAGAGAGAAAAATGGACACAATTCGGGGGGCAAAGCCCACCTCTCCAAGAATGGTTAGCCCAGACCTTAGCAATTTTAGAAAGAGAGATATAGTTCAAGATGCTTGAGAAGAAAAAATACTAGAAAAAGGCTAAAAGGCTATTTACCTTTCATCCTCATTCACTTCACCACTATCATCCCACTATGTATGTCCTACCACATGTGTAATTCCACTACCACCATCTACTTAAGAGGGTCATACATAGGATCTCCGAAGTTTCTTTTGAAAAATATTGCAAAACCCCGGGATGATAGTTGATCAAAGAACTTGAGACATGGTACTTGACTTGATTATTCTGTCTTTTAATTGCTTATGATTCGTGAAAAAGGCTACGCCCCATGGTAAAGGTAAGAGAGAGCAATCTGGTTAAGAGGAGAATTTATTTCCTCGATAAAACACGATTGCTTCAGAGGTATAAAAGCGTAGTAGCAACTCCTCGATCCTACTATAGCATATAGCTTTGCTAGGGACTAGCAAAGGGTAAGCTTGGGGAGTTTGTTGACACCTGTTATCGTATAAATTTATTAATCAAATAAACATAAGAAAGGGGTAAAAATAATAATACCAACTTAGAATAGGGTGTCACTAACATATTTCCACGAAGTTTTGGTGAAGTTATGATTTGCGGGGACTAAACAGGAAAACACCGGAATTCACGAGCCATACAACTACGCCGACGTAATGCAATCCAACTCCGAGAAAGGCTCTAGAAGGCTCCCGGACTAATCCCGACGTGATCAAGACTTAACACCCAGAAATTAGGAGTCCGAAGGTCCGAGAAGCCACGACGCGACGACGGGACCGAAGCGGGCCCTTTCCCGGGGCCGATCGGCCCAATAATAGGGCCGATCGGCCTGCCACCTCCGCCATATCGGCCCCGCTTCCGAAGCTTCCTCCACCGCCTCCAAGATGCAATCAAAACCGGTTGTTTGATGTCGGTTCGATCCGAGGGCGTCGGTAGAAGCACGGGATGGATTAAGATCAAACAGGATTAGTACCGCATGACTTTGGCTGAAGCCTGAAGGGATAGGGAGAAGACCCATATATATAGACCCCTAGACCCCCTCATCTAATCATCAATCATCCGATAAGATCAATTTCGGATCATCTCATACATCGGATGGAGGCACGGCGCTGGAGAATTAGATTAGACGGCTACAATGTAATAGAATAGATCTAGTAGAGAGTTAGGGAGAGCGGAGCTACGCTCCCGGTTTCGAGAAGTCTTCGGCGTTACGGTATATCTTTGTATCTCAACTCTATTAGACTTATGCTTTAATATATTTATCTTCTCTAGTTACTTTTATGCCTTTCATTTATTGATTAGAATATAGTTGTTATATAATTGCATGGGATCTTATTTCGTATTGAGTGCTCGGTTATTCATGATGATTAGAGTAGTAATTAATAGTGTGGACATGGTGTCTAGACTAGAGGTTACCTTAGATTGCGCCCAATCCCACGGTTAGTGTGGTAGCCCTGGGGGTGGCAGCCCCTGTCGGGTCTTTGTATTCCACCACGTTCGGGTTGGTGATTCGTAGAGCTTTTGGCGGCCTTCCCCCGATCACCTTTTCCCAGTCTTTTTCGAGGATCGGGACGGTACCGTTGCTCCGAAGTGTTCTTATATAATCGCTATACCCTTTTCATGCCTTAGTTACTCAAGAACCAAAGTACTAGAGAAGTATTCGAGAACCTAGATCTCTCCGTTGTCCTCTCGACCTAGTTATCTATTCTATATTATAATATTCTCCCGGTTAAGTGCTATTAATTATTAATCATATCATATACATTATTTACCCCCTCACTTTAGTTTAGTTGATATAATAAGTTAGTAGATACATGATGGTAATTTATCATAGTCTTTACCATTGCTTCCCCTGTGGAAAATATAAATAACGATACTGCGGAATACTCAGGGTAAAAGCTACAATGGTATATTTATTTAAATGGCGCTTGCGGAACCCTTTATATTCTTTTTGCACTTAATAAATACCAACAAGGGTGCTGCGAAATTCTGTCTCGGATAGGAGTGGAGCATGGAACCCGACCTCATCTACGCATCCTCGGGTGGGATTAGGACCTATCTTCACCTATTAGATGGTAGGATCGTTGTGTAGATGCCTTTGCATTCTTATATTCTCGCGCATATGATAGAGAATGGATGACCGTGCGTGGATATACGATGGTTGGAGGAGTTTTGGAGATTATGACCTTGAGTGGGTTAAGAAGAGCGGTGATTTCGTGGACAAGGCTTTTCGAGGAATGCTCGAGGTGCGAGTAAGGTTTGGTGTCCATGCAAGAAATGTGAGAATAAAAAAAGGCAAAGTAAGGAGGACATGTCTAAACATCTTCCCAAGTATGGATGGGACGGATGGCTATTAGCGGTGGATCTTCCATGGTGGCGGCGTATGAGAGACGAGGTGGTGAGGCAACGCATCGATGATCTTGCTTCGATGCCTTGGGATAGGAGACATGATAGATGACTTTCATGCCGGAAACTTTGAGCAAGGACTTGGGGATGAGGGGGGAGGAGGAGGAAGAAACCGCGAAAGGCCTATTATACCATGTTGGAGGCGGACGTAAAACCCCTTCACGACTATTGTGAGGTCTCCAAACTAGATGCCATTTCACGCCTTATGGACTTGAAGGCCCGATGCAATATTAGTCGAGACGGCTTCACCGACATGTTGACAATCTTTGGGGGCTTGCTTCCGCGAGGTCACGTCTTTGCCAAAGAACATGTACGAAGTCGGAGAAACTCCTCAAGGTACTCAAGATGCCATACGAGCGGATACATGCTTGTGAGAACGGGTGCGTCTTATTTAGGAAAGAGTACAAAGATGATACGCATTGTCCAAAGTGTAAATCCTCAAGGTTCATAGAGGTAGACCCCGGTGAAGACGGTGAGAAAGAGGCGATTAAGGTCCTCGTGAAAATCCTACGGTACCTTCCCTTCGGACCGAGGTTACAACGGATGTACATGACCGAGGAGTTCCGAAAATGATGACATGGCACAAAGATGGGCGTCGCTACAATCCGAGATAAGATGGTACACCCATCCGATGCCGAAAGCATGGACCCATTTCAATAATATTCATCGACAAAGCTATGGAGGCTCGTAATATGCGTGTTCTGCCGGGCAACGGATGGGTTCAATCCTTATGGAATGATGGCTGCCCCATACACTTGTTGGCCTTGTATTCGTTATCCCATTGAATCTCCCTCGGGCGTCGCTTTCAAATGGAAGAACATTCTTTTGTCTTTGATAATTCCCGGCCACCCGGGGAATAAAATGGGTGTGTTCTTAGAGCCCGTGATTGATGAATTGATCAAAGGTTGGAATGAAGGGTTTTGGACGTACGGTAGAGCTTTGAAGAGAAATTTCGGGATGTACGTGTGGTACCACTACTCCCCGCATGATTTCTTGGCGTATGGGATATTCTACGTGGCTGGTGTGTGCACGGCAAGTTCCCTTGCCCAAGTATGCAAGGCGGTGTGAGGTTCACTCGGTTGAAGAAGGGTGGCAAGTATTCTCAGCGTTCGACAAGCATCGGCAGTTCCCGCCCTCGACCATGCATTCGAGGGCTAGACAAAGGAGAACTTTACGAAAGGTCTCCAAGTTATGGTCCCGAGCGAAGATGATGACATCTGGCCGAGGTACACGCTCAAGTGGATTCTCTTGTGGGTCGATGAAAATGGTGTCTTTGTGGGTTATGGCGAGGATCATGCATGGACTCACAAGTCGAGGATTAGAGAGGCTCCCCTATTATGATGACCTTCTTCTTCCACATAACCTTGATTTAATGCATACCGAAAAGAATATCGCAAGTATTTTTTGGAACATTCATGGAAACTAGCAAGTCAAAGGACAATGTTAAGGCTAGAATTGATCCGGAAGAGTTGTGTGATAGTAGGAAGCAAGAAATGAAGCCTCCTAGCAATGGCAAGAGATGGAAAAAACCTAAGGCCGACACGTGTTGAGCGGGCCCCAAAGGAGGGAAGTGCGCAATGGTTTCAGAAATTAATGTTCCCTAATGGGTATGCAGCAAATCTGAGGAGGGGAGTGAACTTATCTACTATGCGAATCAATGGGCTCAAGAGTCATGACTACCACATATGGATAGAGCGGCTTCTTCGGTGATGCTTCGAGGCTATGTCCCCGATCATGTCCGGCATGTGATGGCAGAGTTGAGCAATTTCTTTCGGCGACTTTGTGCTAAAGAGTTATCTCGGACCACACTAGAAGAAATGGAAAAGATGGCACCGTGGTTAGTCCGTAAGTTGGAGAAGATATTTCCGCCCTGGCTTCTTCGTTCGATGGTGCATTTGATTTTGCACCTTCCATACGAGGCAAGGGTGGGTGGCCCCGCACAGTTTTGTTGGTGCTATCTTTGTTGAGAGAGTTCGAAGCATGTTAGGTCCATTTGTAAAAATAAGTGTAAGATTGAGGGTTCCATCGCGAGAAGCAAAGGTTCGGCGGGAGGTGTCGACTTCACATCAAAATACTATGGTGACAACCTTCCTAGCTCGCATTATCCACCCCCTCGTTACAATGCTGATGAAAATGAATCAACCCTCAGCCTTTTCCAAGGAGAACTAGGACGTGCAAGTGGTTCAAAAATAAAGACCTTGACAAATCCAGAGTGGATTAGTATAATGAATTATATACTTTTCAACTTTGGACGAAGTGCTTCCTTACATACAAGATAAGTCACAACTCTAAGCATAGAACCTACTTGTCTTCTAGTACTTAATATCCCGCATCCAACCCTTTTGTCTCTCGTTGGTATAGGAAATTTCAAAGGCAATTCAAGCGTCAACGAATGCCGCTGAAGCACTTGAATTGGACGCCCTGCTTAGGCAGTCTTTGGCAATGGAAAACCCGATTTCATTAGTTGGTTCAAACGCCGTGTCTTGCCCAAGTCGTGTTAAATAACGTCTCGTTTGATATGCTAACGAACCGTCTCATTTCATTTATCCCGCTTGAGCTTGCGAGCTGACCGATCCGGGTATGCATCCCAGAGCTCATACAGGTTGCCAATGGCTTTGAGACGAGGGTTAGGTCATTTACCGGCATTACGACGTGAATGGATATCACTACCACACAACGAGCTATGAGCGAGAATCGACCAAACCGAAAAACCACAAATACCAAAGTTTTCACTAAAGGTGATGATGGAACTAGCACTAAAGGTTATTATGGAAGAATTGAAGAAATATACGAGCTACATTTCCCGGCTCTAAACGGCTTGCTCTGTCGTGTTTAAGTGCCATTGGTTCGATCCTGAAATAATAAATTCGGACCTCGAACAACTTGGGATTGTTCGGTCGACAAGATTCACAGATGGCGGAGATGATGTCTACATTGTGGCTCAACATGCCACACAAGTTTATTATCTCCCATGGTGTTGCCGGGACGACGAGCGGCTTAAGGGTTGGGATGTTGTGCGAAGGTATTGCCACACGGTAGACTACCCGGTCCTAAACAGGGGACGATTACCATTTTAATGCAAACACATATGAGGGAGAGTTCTTCCAAGAAGATGGGCTACAAGGTAAATTTGTGATAGAAATAACCGGGCCCAACGAAATGGAAGTAGACAATGAAAGTGTTGTTGATGATGAGGAGGACGAGGAGGTTCGAGATGCGAAGGACTTACGGTTACTTGAAAAATTACTTAAGGACAAAAATGCGGTGTTGACGTCGTTCCTCCTCCCAAGGATCCTGCCAATCTTCATATGTTGGAAGGCGTAGACATGGATGATAGTGATCATGAGGATTATGATCCGGCGGTGCGAAAATCGTGGCGAGGGATGAGGATTATTTCTAATACATGTAATACTATGCATCTCTTAATAATTATGTTCGATTATTGGTTTTCAATCTCTTCATAATTATGTTCTATTTAATTTTGCATTTTTACTAATTATGTTCTATCTAATTGCGGGTCATTCAAAAAGATGCCTCGAGCGAATGTCCTCAAAGAAAATGACCAGAAATTCAAAAGTGTAGCCTCGCTAGGCAAGGGCAACGGAAAGAGGAAGCGTCGAGAGCCACCACCACCGCCACGGGGTAGGGGCAGGGGCGGCGCGTCGTGCACCCCGACCACCGTCGCCACCACCGGTGGTGCACGAGGAGGAGGAGGAGGAGGAGGCGGAGGTGGAGGCGGAGGCGGAGGATGTGGACCTCGGCGTCGCAAGACGAGGACCGCTCGGCGTCGCACCACGCGGAGGGGACTAGCCGGAGTGCGGGAGGGGTTCCTCTTCCTCTCGCCGAGGCGTGTCTACTTGCGAGGCCCCTCCGGACTCCGGATCGACTACCTATCGAGGACCGTGAAACCGATCATAAGACCAAAGACTGACCAAGGTAATTTACTTTACACTTTAGCACTACTTTCTTATTTTTCGGGTTTCAAAATCGTAATAGGAACTAATAGTTATTCTTGATCATTTGGGCGGGGGTTTTGTTGTCACCGCTGAACTCGATTCAAGGACGCCTTCCCAATGGCATTCTTGGTATTCTGGTCAAGAAGCACTACCCGGCCTTGTTACCATCGGCGGAGTAGAGCATCCCTGTCCACGTCGTTCCACCCGAGACGTGGACTTTGAGGACAACTATGATGAGGATGGCATAAAATATAGTAACAAGGCAAAGTGCGTGTGATCAAAGAGTTTTGGGTAAGTCTATGTCGCGACTTTGTAGTGTACAAATACATCGCTTTAAATTCTAATGTTAGAAATAATGACTTATTACATTGCTTCTATGTGCGTAAATACTTCAAGTGCGAGGAGGGATACGAGGTGAGAAGGATGAAGTGGCTCTAAATGCCTGTTTTCAAGCTTGTGGCGAGACATGTAGTACGAGGCACGCCGCCAGCCGTCGGGATGTGGTGCGCGATAAACGAGAAAAGGAGGCTCGATAAGGAGGAATGGAAACGCTGAATCGACCAAAGAACAATACATGGAGGTAAATATTGAATGGTCATACTAAGTTTAATTATGCTTAATGTGATTTTTATAATATGTGTTATACTTGGTGTCCTGTGAGGTGATTCCGCGGTGGTGCTTGTTGCATAGGCGTTCTTTGGGAGCTTGGTGGACAAGTGGGTCGTCTGATTATCGGGAGGTCCACAACGACTAAGGGGAATGGCGTGCCATGATGCCAGTGTACCACACCATCAAGGCAACCTTAATCTCGCGACCTACCAAGCTAGATATGTAAGTGTTATCCAATTCTTATTTTTCTCGATGTGCAACTCAATACTTTCTAAGCATTCTAGCTACTTTTCTTTTTCTCACACGGGAGCGAGACACATGGCACGCCAATCAAAGACGCTCGAGGCCTTTGCTAACTCCCACGGGGCAGGTATAAAGATCCCGCGGTCGTCTTCAACCCCGAGGTGGGCCCGAAGCCTACACCAACCCGACCGCCACGAAGATCGTGCGAGGTACAAAGTGGCGGGGAGCAAGTATGGGGAAAGCTTCGATCCCCGGGGGCACGACATTGAGGGGGACATCGCCATGATCGCCGGAGGAGGCAAGAAGCACGGGCGGTACTATTTGGGTGATAGCGTTATCAACCCGCACAACACAAAGAAGCTATCCGAGCTCCGTGCACGCTCGGGGGCCCGTGATACGCGAGCGCCAAGCACTTACCGTGCTACGGTCTCCGGACTTGAGGTTTATTTATTTTTATTTAAGGTTCATTTATCGTTACATACTCTTTCACCGTGTTCTAACTTTGTGTTGAAATAGGCCCGATAGATTAAGAGAGGAAGCGACGGGAGGAGGCCGAGGAGAGGGGAGCGGGCAAGGGCTGGCGGAGCAAGAGAGGGCTCGAGCGGAGCAAGAGAGGGCTGGCGACACCGAGGAAGGCATGGAAGCTCTCCTAAGCGTACCTCCGGCGTGTTGGTGGCCAAGTTGGTGTGCAGGTCGCCGCCACCGGAGATCGCCTTCCCGCCACCGCCCGTCTTCGTCCCCCGCCCGTCTACGGCCACCATCGATCTTCCCTCCACCGCATGGAGCCTCTCTGTGAGTTTGTCTCCGTAACTCGAAATATGCATATATGAATGTGAATGGATATGATCGGAGTTTTTGAATGCACCATGAGATGCGCACGTGGACATGTGGTTGTCGGCCATCGAGCCATTGTTTTCTTGCAGGTTGGAAACCCCTCCGTGCGGGGAGGTTTGCCGAAATTTCTAACTATTTATCTTCTTTTTTCAAGTTAATAGAATCTACCTTGAATTTTGTCTCACAAATTTCTAACTATTTATTTTGCCTACGTGCAGGAAAATTCTCATGCCTCGAACCCAACTCCGAACCAATCTCAACCGGACGCTTTGGGAACGCTTGAAGGTTGGAGGCCGTGGGCAGTAAATTTGTCATGATTTAGGTTCAAAACTTGTGCACTTGAACTTGTGAACTTGGATTTTATATGAGTTTGTGAACTTGTGGTTGCACTCATGGACATGAGGTTGAACTTGTGACTTGGTTGGATCTTATGTAATATATGTGGTATTATGGATTTATCGAGCTATATATGTGATATTATGCAATACGTGCTATGTATATATATATTTATATGTGTCATTTATGTGCTGGAACAAAAAAAAAAAAAAAAACTCAATTTCCCGTGTGTAGCTCACGGGAAAGAGGCCAAACCTTTCCCGTGAGTGGAGGGGCTCACGGGAAATCGGCCAAATCTATCCCGTGAGCACAACTCGACTCACGGGAAAGAGCCTAGATATCCCGTGAGCCACTCCGTTACGCTCACGGGAAATAATCCCAAAACGCCGTTTTATGCAACAGGCCACGAGGCCATAACGGGTTCCACACACCTCCCCCGTTGACGGCCCCCCCCCCCAGCGTTAAGTCTATCCCGTGTGCTAAATGGGATCACGGGGAAAGGATATCCCGTGTGTAGATGTTGTGCTCACGGGAAAGGGTGATTTCCCGGCCCATTCGTTCCCGTCCGCGGGTATCCGTGTTTTACCCCAGGGATATCCTTTCCCCGTGAGCACAGGCCTCACGGGATATCGCAGAACGGTAGTGATAACTTGTCTCGCATGTTATTGTTTTGGGAATATGTTGATGAGAATGTTTGAGAAACTTTTCTTTAGTGCAATTTACTCGCTTATTTTTATGCACTACTTAAATAAGTTCTCGAAGTCTGAGTTTTAACACTAATTCGAGCATTATATATTATGTTTCTATGAGTTGACGATCTAAGAATAAGTTTTGCATGAATTTGCATTCAGTTATAAGTTTTCACAGTAAATCAGTGAGGGAGCAATGTCCAAGGGACTGCGTTTTCTATTGTCATGGCTATTTCACTACTTAAGATAAGATGAGTGTGTTCCTAGAGAATGCAAAAATCAGTGGGAGCTACTGGGAGCTCACAAAGGAGGCTTAAATCTTGGAGAGGTACAAAGTAAGTTTTATGTATCTCAGTTTGTGAGTCATTAGTATACCTCCATTAATACAATTTTCTATTGTGGATTTTCAAGAGTCAATTAGTATATGCCACAACAGTTATATGTACCAACATTAGTTCATAATTAGACACATAAGTAAACCTCTATTGTTAGTAAACTATGAGGTGATATGTTATTCTAAACGAAAAAATTTCATTCCTTTAATGAGTCCATAAGTATAAAGTGTGGGTGTTACTAAGTTTCCTAATGAAGTCATACCAAGTAGGCTATGAGGGTCCAAATTTTAAGTGTGACTTCAAAGGGAGTTTGAAAGATTTAAACTAAAGCTTAAAGCCCACTATGGTTTGGAATTTCACTAAGTGGACAATTAATTTTTTTAAGAAAAAGTGGAAAAGTTTATTGTCCTAATACTCTACATGGTGAAGTTAAGTGGCAATATAGAAATGTCACATAAGAGTTTTTCTACTTACCCAAAATTTCATTATATTTTGGTGAAGCCTCTAAGTTTTGGGCTATTGAGATACACCAATACAGGACCAAATAAGTATTAGGATTATCATGAGAAGCATATCAAATGAATGCATAAGTGATAAAATTTGAATAAGTATTGCCACGCATGTCTATTAGTATAGTGCAGTAGAACAATGTAGTAAGTTTAGTCATCCCAAATATTATAAGAATAAGTTAGTAACAGTTGAAGCGGAAGACGTTCCACATGCTTTGGTGGTCATTAACCTTAAGAATGCTCAAGTCAATACTAATCTACACATGGCAATGGGATACTTGGCAAAAAGTTTAGCCCAACTATAGGTCCACTGGAAGGTGCTAAAGAATTTTAAGTTATTGATGAGGCACCATAACATCATGTCACTTATAAGAATTGAGATTTATTTTATTGCCAGCTCTCTTGAGTTTGTATAAGAATGTGCACAATTAGATTATACCTACTCTTGTAGAAAGGGGCAATTTAATTGAAAGCTCTAAATATAATTAGTATTAAGTTGAGCTCAAATTAGTGTCATGTTTTGAGATTGAATATGACTGGCCATGTGGCTTATTATCCCAAAATTAAATATTGACAAACTGCTATCGGCCTACAACTGAATTGCTGTATTATTTCGAAAGTAACAACCGATCAAATATTGACGCCAAGCATATTGATTAAATGTTGTGAAAGAAGGAACCCAAGATCGAATTATTAAGTTTCAGAAAGTAAGAACTAAGTTTATGCTAGCACGCATATCTGCTTGTTTGATACTTACCACTTACCCCAGTTATGAGCGCGCAAATCAATTTGGGTTTTAATGTAGTCTCTACTTTGATTCCTGGTAATAAGGGCCATATACTCCCAAAAGTAATAAGCGTTCTAACAAGGTGTTGTAGTGAACTATGGGTAATGGTCTCCCAGTAGTGATTATTGTTGCTGATGACACATTGGTCTGATCTTGCTGTAGTACAGAGTGTGAGCATAAGTGTAAAGCGAATATTAGTTACACAAGTGCATTGGCCTTTTGATCAAGTGGGAGAATGTTGGAATATGATCTCGGCTAATCCCAAGATTAATCATGAAATAATTAATTATTAATTTGTGGTGGCCCACCTGCCATATATATCCAACAAATTAGTTATGCTGTAATCGGCAGCAACCTAAAGATCGTCTAAGGTTCAGCCCCATGGCCTACAACGCAACTATATAAGGAGAGGCGCCCCTGACATGTCCATCTATCCATTCTCACCTGATTATTCACACAACCGGTCACTAAGGCATTGGAAGGTTTAGGAAGACCGCCACCCACGTCCACTCCATCCAGGTCATCCGCGGCGTCTAGAATGTCGCCGCCACTTCGGCAACTCACGTTCTTCGTTATCAGAGGGCATTGTTCTCTGGTGGTGATCTACTTCATCTACATCGGCATCCCCAGCAACACAGATGGCGTAGACTCTGGTTAGTATCTAAGCTTAGATTCCGCATTAAGATAAGTCAGTGATCATGTTAAGGCTAAGTTAAGATCCTGTTAATCTAAGATTTATTTCAACACTTGGCACCTCACGCGGTCTTTGTCGCGGCGTGTCGCCGTTGCGCCTGGCCCTCTACGGCTGTTCTATCGCCGCCGTTGCCGGGTATCCAGGTGCGCCGCTCATGTACAAGATCAACCTCTCATCCCTCCCATCCCTGTTCAATTCGATAGTTCGTCTTGGAGCCCTTGTTTCTGCTATTAAGTCTGAAATTATTAAGAAAATTAAGGAACCAAATATTTCTCCATCATACTGGATTGTACTCCTGACGCTAGTAGCATAAGAACGCACCAACAGAGGCATCCATCCAGTAATTAAGAGAACTCGCCGCTGGACGACAGCTTGAATAACCATGGCAGCGCAGAAAGCTGCAGCCACCGAGTGAACGGAACAGGGGGCGGCTGAATCTCCATGGATTCACCATCTCCACAGAACTTCCTTCACTTCCACAGCTCGCGCGTGGGCGAAAGGAGTTGCCCTGGACGTAGCTGGCCCAACTATCCAACAAGGGCCAAGGGGACGTACATGGTGGCCAGTCACCGTGACTCTGCGAGCTCGAGCAGGTTCCCCAAGCGGAAGCACAATGCAAGCGCAAGGTGTCCGGGCGCTAGTCGTTTCCAATAAAGGCGATGATGGAAAAAAGCAACGGTCACAGTAACCGTCACGCATGCCAACATCATCTCAACAGTAGCGATTTAGCGTGTTTGTGAGTGGTCGTTACATTACATACAGGAATCACACGTTCATTTAGCGTGTTTGTGTGTGTCGTTTTTTTTGAAGGAAAACAGGAGGGGGGTTCCCCTACTGTACTTTTATTAAACTTTCAAAAGAAAAGGAGAGTTCTTACAACAAAGCTCAAGAAACAAAAAAGGAAACAAAGAAAATAAAAAGAATTACACAAAGAGGTCTATCCATCTATCAAACTGTGGAGAGAGGGAGGGCTTTGCTCGTAGCTTAACTAGAGCTAATTCTCTTTTGAAGGTTTGCTTAACAGCAGCCAAAGAATGCTGAAACCCTCTGAAGATTAGATCATTTCTTGCCATCCAAATAGCCCACGACATGCAAACAATGACTTCGAGGAAAATTGGGCTGTGAAGCTGAGCTTTGAAAGCAATGAAGGAATCATCAATTTCTGATTGAATGTAATGTGCAAGCCCTAACAGATTCCAACAGGACATTGCAAAAGGGCAATGTAGAATGAGATGAGTCAAACTTTCCTCAACTCCTAGCTGGCATAATGGACAATTATAGTCATCAAGGACCATATTTCTTCTTTTAAGCAACCCCCTAGTACTGAGTCTATCTTTCGGGATTAACCGAGAAGAAGATTTTTTTCTTTTTAGGTCGACAGGCTGATTTCAAGAGCCACTTGAAGATCGGTGAAACTAATGCAGTGCCCATCAACTGAATGTAAGCTTTTTTTAGAAGAGAAAGCTGTTGATCCCCAAATATAAGCCCAAGAATTAGAATGTTGTTGGAGTTGCAAGTCTTGGGTGAGCACTGTTAAATCTTGAAATTGTTGAAATGCCTCTGAAGAAAGAGGTAGATGAAAAAGTTCAGAGATATCAGTGCTCAGGAGAAATGACTGTACCGAGATATTAGCATCAAGACTGTATGAGAAGAGCTGTGGCATGTTGTAGCATAGCAGGTGACCATTCCAAACATCTTTCCAAAACAGACAAGATGATCCATCATTAATAGTTGCAGAGGCCATACCCTTGTAAGAGTCAATATCTTGACAGATATCTCGCCACCAAAATGAACCTTTCCTGTTAGATGTTGGTACTTTCCCATCTTGATAATGAGTATTCCAAATGAGATCCACCTGTGGTACCGACTTCTTGTTGTAGAACTTGTCTAACTTTTTAGAAGTAAGCTTTGATTCTCGCAAGCAGGCAAGGTTTATACCACCTAAACCACCATTTTCCTTGGAGGTACGCAGACCATGATCCAAGCTGCCTTTGGTGGTTTCTTCTTGTTTTAAATTAGAGCCTCTCCAAAACCATGTTTTACGTATTTTTCCACTTGCTTTACCACTCGTCTTTGGTAGATGAAAGGTGCACATAGTGTATGTAGGAAGAGCAAAGTGAGAACTGCATTCATTAATTCTAATCTTCCACGCATCCGACGGGGAGACTTGAAATGGAGGTCATTCTTCTCTCACACTTGGACACCAATGGCCAATAATCACGCTTCTGAGATGGTCCGGTCGAGACTAAGAGGTAGACCTAAGTATGTAAAAAGGGAGGGAACCAAGAACACAACCAAAAGCAATTGCCAGGTGATCAAGCTTCTCTTGAGAGACATTGATAGGAACTATCATAGATTTGTCATAATTTACTTTCGACACTGTTGAGGTAGCAAAGTTATCAAGAATGTCCTTGAGTGCCAATAATTGCCTCTCATCTCCTTGTAAAAAAATTAATGTATCATCAAGATATCTTGCGGGATTGAAAAATCTTGGTCATAAGTGAGAGAAATTGGCAGAGATAAAATGCCTCGTCCTTAGCATCATTTAGAACTTTCAGAAGAAATCAGCCGCAAGCACAAAAAGCAAAGGAGAAAGAGGATCCCCCTTGCCTCACACCTCTTCTACAAGTGAAACACTTTACCGGGCACACCATTGAGCAAGATCAAGAGGTTCGAGTTAAAAATCATTTCCATCCGGTTAAGCCATCTTTGTTGGAAGCCTTTGCTAGCCATGATCCGATGAATCAAAGAATGTTCTACTTTATCAAAGGCCTTTTCAAAGTCAAGTTTGAGGATAACAATCTCTTGTCCGGGTGATGACAAAGATGGAGGTATTCTAAGGACCAAGCTAGGCAGTCTTGGATACACCTTGCCTTTATAAAACCATATTGATTTTTGTGGATGAGCCTTGCTATGACACTCTGGAGTCTATTTGCTAGAATTTTTGTGATGACCTTGATGGAAGTATTCAACAAAGATATTGGCCTGTAATCACCTACCCTTGAGGCAGAGGGAATCTTTGGAACAAGAGTGATATGTGAACCATTGATACTCGAAGACATGCAGATCCATCATAAAAGGCTTGACATAGATTATAAAAATCATGGCAAATGATGGGCCAACATTTCTTATAAAAGTCTGTGTTAAAACCATCAGGGCCAGGGGACTTGTCTGAGGGTAGATGTTTAACCACCGAATCAATCTCTTCTTTGGTAAAAGGAGCCTCTAAATGAAGCAGGTCATTATCGGCAACAAAGAGGTCGGAGAAGTTAAAGCTAAAATCATTGAAGGAGGATAGACCTAACCTTTCCTTGAAGCTTTCCCCAGAGTAAACCACGCCTTTGAAACATGGTCGAAAAGTAGCGGCCGTAAGCATCTTCCAAAGTTGAAATGAAATTATTTCGAATCGATGGTTGCATTTGCATGAAAGAACTTTGTACTAGGCATCACCTAGGGTTACCCACTTAATTGCTCCTCTTTGTTTCTAGTAAGCTCTTTCTTTGTTTGAGTAGAGCAGAAAGTTTTTTCTCTAGAAGAAACTTGAAATTCCACTCGGCACCGTGAGATCTCGAATTCTTCCATATATAAAAGAAGGGATAAAACCCAGCTTTACATTGGAAATGGTTCTCTTGATATTGGACAGGTTCTGGACCCGTCTTTCAAGGTTTTTCTTAAGAGCTTGAATTTGGTCAGAAGTAACTTTGCTGGATTTGAAGAGTGAGAACCCACTTGCTAAGCATCTTTGAACAATCTCCATGAAATCGGGTCTTTGCATCCAAAAATTCTCAAACCTGAAAGAATTTCTTTTTAGGTATGTCGGTTGAGAAAGAAATGACACATGGTGCATGATCGAAGTCTCATGGACTAAGGAGGAAGCAAAAGTGTTTGGATAAACAAGTGGTCCGACTATCAAGTAAAAACCGTCTAATCTTTCAAGAAGAGGATTTAGTTGTTTATTGGACCAGGTGAATCTTCTACCTTTCAAAGGGATTTCCACCAGACCTAGAGCACTTATGGCTGCATTGAAAAGGTAAATCTCTGCATGGTCTGCCCCTGGTTTATTTCTATCTGAAGGAGATCTATAAAAGTTGAAATCTTCCACCACCAACCAATTAATATCATCAGGCATAGCTACATTTTTAAACCATCTAATGAAAGTTCTTTTTTTCAAAGAAGCTGTACAAGGAGCATAAATGTTAGATAGAAGCCAAACATCATTATTAAGGTTGGAGGTGAGCTCAACAAATAAACAATATTCATTCTCAAACACCTTGGAACCAGAGAAAAGGGCGGACTTCCAAATAATAATGGTACCACCGTAAGCACCCCAAGAGGGAATGAACTCAAAAGCATCAAAAAGAAGGAGGGCAAATATTCCTTATAAACATAAGATCAAAAGATTGTTTCTTTTTGTCTCCTAGAGACAGATAAGATCACAAGAGGATTCCACAACTTTATCTCTAACCCCATTCCACTTCTTATCAGAATTTATTCCCCTAACATTCCAACTCAACACTTTTCAAGTTCTTGTCGACATAATAAACTTATTACAGCAAAAGAGCAGAAACAGATCCTAGTTTTTATAAACTAGAAGAGGCATGTTCCTGGGAGGGCCCATCATCAGAGGAGCTGGGCAGAGGGTCTTGAGATCCTGCTGACTTGCTTTTGCCACGATGTTTTCTTCTCGAACAGGGACAGAGGGACCAGCAGAAGCATTAGTCCGGTTTTTGCCAACACATTTCTTCTTGGTGTGCTTGGCCGACGGGTTTGGTGAAGAAAGATCGCCAGGGTCAATGCCACGGAAGGAGGCACCCAAGTTCTTGATGACCTTCTTGGAAATGAGAGGGGGCTTAGCCTTGCAACCTACACAGTTGGCACAATCTTGGGAGCCCTGGCAGCCTTGAAACCTTTATGCTTCACCTTAAGCCTCTCACTTCTTTTGACTTCGGACTCGGAGATTGGAGCCTTCCCTTTGGTTCTACTGTCTTCTTCTTTGGAGTAGCATTTACTTGGATCATGGAGCTCATCTTCTTCCAGAAAAGGCTCTAAGACAACGTAAGAGGTTGACTCAAAATTAGAGCAAATAGTGAGAGAGGTAGATGGACAATGTTTGGGGAGATGGAAAAGAGTAGCATTACCAAACTTTGCACTTTCGTGAGTGAGCTGGTCCCAAGCATTGGATTGTAGCATAGAAGAGGCCCAATCATAAGTAGGTGGCTGCATTAGGAAAAAGGAGAAAAAATTTATCCATTCATCCGGGATCGAACGTAACAAGAATTAGGAGTTGGGGAGGAGAAATACTTTACCCAAAATCCGAGGGAGTCGGGACATGGTGGAGAGGGATTTTGATTCTGTTGCCACCGGTCGGGATAGATGAGCTGATCCTGAAGCCGAACCATGCCCACCCGAATATTCTCGATTGTCTTGCCGCCGGGCTCTTCAAAGATTTGGAGCTACCCAACCAAGCAGATCTTCTTCATTAATCTCATCCGAATCATTTGCTAAAGATTGTTGAAGTCGAGGGAAGAGAACAATCTCAACGGGAGGAATGGGCGCTGAACGGGGAAGAGCATTGAACTCATTGTCGAGTCAGTAGCATCATCCATGGCAAGCACTTGACCTTCTTCATTCTCGGGAGTAGCAGTGCTTGAATCAAATTCGAATCACTTCTTCAACCGGCCGCAATATCTGCTCAGCCGATTGTCAATTAGAGGCAAATGAACTTGGTTAATCGCATCTTGGGCCAACTGGGCTGCAAAGTTCCCGTTGAATCACCTCTTGGGCCACATTGATCCGGCTGGTTCACATTCCGATTATTGGGCCAGGAGCCCAAGCTTCATCATTTGGTCGGTCATCCTAAGCCCTGAAAATCATCAAGAGGAGCATTGTTTGGGCCAAGACCATGCCTGGCCAAACCCAAAAAATTCAAAATTATTAGGATCAAGATCCATGGGGTCTTACTGGAGGGAAATCCTCATCCCGAGGAGTAGCTCCAAGCATTCTAGTGTTAATCACTTCACACCGCACAGCCCGGCTTTCAGATTCTGGAGTTTCTCCTTTAGAAAAAACAAAGAACCAGGGGATATCTTCAAGCCCGGCCACTCTAACTTTAACCAAAGCTCTTGCGATGACTGTGATCCTCATCCTAAGCCATTAACATTCCAAAACCAGACACAGCCTTTTCCAGAAGTGGATATGACCACAAATCCAAATTCAGACCCAACATCATCAACCAAACTTCATGTGTGAATATAGTGGTTCTGTTATTCCAAGCAGCATTGTGTGGGCTAAAGGTGATGTGCATATCCCCAAACTGGTGTGGTCCACTGTTGACTAGAAAATTCCGATGACCCAAGTGATTCAGAGTGACATATGCTTGCCCAAATGGACATGGCTGGATGAACTGGTAAGGAAAACGAACATGGAGATTCAGAAAGTTACGGAGAATGTCTCTGATCACCTCGAAGTTTTGATGATCCTGTGGTGGCGGGTGGATGTGGGCAATGGCAACGTCATTGT
The DNA here is from genome assembly GCA_015847255.1 of Hyparrhenia diplandra. NCBI lineage: Eukaryota > Viridiplantae > Streptophyta > Magnoliopsida > Poales > Poaceae > Hyparrhenia > Hyparrhenia diplandra. Next base: position 76,653 of record JADLZK010010554.1, read on the forward strand.
TCCTCCTCTCAGTAGACGCCCGGGTCACCACTCGAGCATAGGCCTGTGCCCAGGGATCATCACACGCTGCCCCCACTCCAAGCATGAAGGGAGTGGGATCGATGAAACGATACGCCATGGCCGGCAAGACTGGAGCGTAATGAGGGTTTTTAGATACCAAGCAAAATGATGAGTTCTTGGAGGTGGAGCACCGAGCACTTTGAAACCAAACTCACCAAAGGACTTGAAGACGGAGGCGAGGAGGAATCGATTGCCTTGAACCCGATTCCGCCGCCGGAGACGGGCGAAGTCGTCGTCGACGAACTCGGGGAGCTCTCAATCGCCAAGGTTTGGGAGCGGTGTTCTTTGGAGCAATAGTAAACTGGGGAGGAATACTGTGGATTTCTCTGGAGACTTTAATATATTCAGAGGGGGCGCGATTAAAGTGTGGCCGGTGAATAGAAGAGGGCCCACCCATCAGTGACTCATTTTAGCGATGCCTCCGAGAAGCTGTAGAGCCAAAATCTCCATTTGGTAGGTGTGTATGTCGAGGTGCGCCCGTTATGTGCAACCTTTTTTATGACCAAAACGGAGGCAAATCCGCGAACGGATTTATTCTTGCAGTGAGTAACTGGATGGGCCGGGGAGAGACAATTGGAGCAAAGCACGGGAGAGGCCCAAAACCAGGGGGTGACACATTTTGGATCGGGTACAGGGCCCAAAATCCTAGCTAAATGGCCCGGTCGTTGACCCAAACAATTTGAATGACCCAACCGATTTGAATGACTTTTAAACCTGCCCATTAACGGGTTGCCATTAAAACCCCTTAAAGAATTTCCATTATGGTTGCGATTAACTCTCATGAAAGCAGGGGATTTGAAATTTGAAACAGCTCTAGGAGCAGCAGCCCCTGAGGTTGACGATGATGGCCTAGAGGAACGGAGTTGGCACCGGTAAGCTTAAGATTTTGGAGATGGCCATTAAGCCTAACAACATGTGTCCACTGAGCCTCTTGCTCTTTGAGCCAAGAACGATGCTCGAGGAGGTAATTTGGACCCCCTCCATTCCAGAGATGGAAGTAAATTTTGAATTGGGCACAATCAAACGATTTGAGGTTGTAAACATGTAGACCAATAGGAGTGGAGCAAACAGAGAATCTGAAGACTCTATCAGCAAGCTGAACAACACTAAAATCCTTAGGGGAACCCCAAAGCACTGCTTGCAAAATGAGACTAGCTGATTGATCAAAGAGACGAAAAGAGCAACGACCCACAGAAAGGATTAAGAAGAAAGGCTTAGCTGAGAGGCGAGGATCAAAGGTGACCGGAGAGCCAAATCGCCTCAAGATTTCTTGGGTGATCTCCTTGCCAGGCCTGAGGTTGAGGGCCGGCGTTGAACGGCCGGCGAACTCGGATGTCGACATGGCTTTCCTCACCGGAGCGTCATCGCTCTCTCCTCCTGGCCGTGTTGGAGTCTCCTCTGTTTTTTCTGATGTACCGTTTGTTTGTGTCGTTATATAGATGAATCACGTTCCTTCACGTTTAATGAACCATGATTACATGAACTAGGACTCTTGCAGTAATTTAGCTAACAGTTGATAGATTCCTTATTCTCAAACATGTACAAACCTATATACGTTCAGTTTTTAGACTTTGATATATCTGTTTGTATTTTTCTGAATTTATTCTGAAAAATTAACGGGGATCTATATATTCTCTCTATGGTAGTCAATGCATTCGACACAACGAATCTTCTGATTTCGCCAATTTTAAGCTCTATCGACTCGGTGTCTTAAATCTAGGTGTTAATATGAATAGAATGCACGTACTATACCTGTGTATTCATAAGAGTGAGGAACTGTCTATCATTATAAGTGGTTGTGTGTCTTGCGTTTTGAGAAAATGTCATCAGCGAGTCATGCATTATTCATAGAGGACTAGAGAACTGAGACAAGTCAGCAGTCTGACTATCTCTATATATGTTTTGGTTGTCCATGTAATGCCAATCATCATCAATATCAAGTGTCTTGGCTCCTTCCCAATGGCACCTATCGGCGGTGCGCTCCTTCCTAGCAATTTCCATTGAAGAATTTTCATACCCTTGGTATCCTGATTGGGCGTCAGCTGCCAGCTATCTTGGACGCTGGTGATGTCTAACACTACTTTTTTTTTTTTTTTTGAGAATGACACAGTACAACGCAGACGCTCACAACACGCACGCACACTCACCCCTATGAAGACACGTACGCAAACCCTACCCCTATGAGCACCTCCGAATGACTGAGCACCCGGCAGATCTGGAGATTCTCGAAGTCACCATTGGCGCCTCGTCGTCGACGGGAACGTCGCTTACCACTTAATGCATAACGCCGGAAAATCCTAGGAAAAACCCAGGAAAAGGTGCGAGCACCAGGATTTGAACCCTGGTGGGTAGCGTCCCACTGGACCGTCCTACCATTGGACTACAAGCCAATTCGCTGATGTCTAACACTACTACACATATGATTTTTGAATAGCGTTTCCAAATGATTTTCCGTAGCGGTTATTTGAAAAACTGCCACGATTAATGCCAGATTAACCGTGGCGGTTATTTTCTATTAACCGTGGTGGTTATAAAAACGTCACGGTATGAGGCCCAGCCCAAGAGCCGAAGAGGCCCAAAACCAGTCTAATAAGCCCACTTTGAGTATCATGTATATATATACAGAGCGCTAGGGTTTCCATCAAAAAAATCTCTCACAATCTCCCTCTCCTCATTCTCTCCCCCACCCAAAATCCTGGCGACGGCACCCACCCCCTCCCTTCTCTCCCTACCCGATCTCCGGCGCCGCCCCCACCCCTCCCTTCTCTCCCACCAGATCCGGCGACGGCAAGAGCAAGATGGAGGTGGTGGCGCAAGGGCGCTGGCTGCCCCGGCTCTTCCGGCGGGCGGCGCGGAGATCCCGCAGATCCGGCGGCCCGCGCCTTCCCGGCTGCGTCGCGGCTCCCCGGCGGCCAAGGCGAGCACGATCCGGCGGCGGCGAGCACGGATCCGGCGGCGGCGAAAGCATGGATCCGGTGGTGGTGAGCATGGTGGCGGGCGCAGCTCCATGGCGGCCTTCGCCCACCTCGAGCTCCATGGCGGCGCCGTCCTCCATCATCGGGTCCGTCGACGGGAGATTCGGGCGGTGGTCGCCCGGCATGCTGCTCCATGGCGGCGGGCATCTGCCCTCCCCAAACCCTAACGGGCGGCGGCGCAGAGACGGGCGTTAGAGCCCAGATCCCGGCCCGTTAGGATTAGGATTGGGTTTTTTCTTTTTTTTTTTAGATTAACCATGACGGTTTTTGTTAAAAAACCGCCATGGTTAATATTTAGCATGGCGGTTTTTAGGCATCAAATTAACCGCCCACAGTTAACACGTCGATTTTCCGTGACCTAGCTGCGTGGCGGTTGTAAAAACCGCCACGGAAAAATAAAAATGACCGCCACGGAAGTTGATTTGAGTAGTAGTGTAAGAGTGGCCTAAATCACCACTTACTTTAAATATTCATCCATAAAAGCATTGTTGCATCGCCTCAAATTTCTACTTCTCCGCTAGCCGCCCAAAACAGATTGTGGTGCCCTTGGTTGCACCGGGCCCCGGTACCACACCGGCAGCTCTTCCGCTAGGCGCCTTGCGCCGCTTACCGCTGGCGACTAGAGGCGGAAATCTTCTGTTCGACCGGGAGGACAAGAAGTGTCGTCTAGACCCCACCCCTTCCCTCCACTCCTCGCTCGCCACTATTTATCTTCCTCCTTTAGCGCCCGATTCGGCCCAGTGCAGCCCAAGGCTCGGGTAGGCGCACTCCTTTCCCTCCCCGCAACCCACCGCCTCCACCGCGGCTGGGTGGCGGCGACCTAGGGAGTTCAAAGAAGCCCCCCTCTTTTCTTCCCCATCTCCGGTGGCCTATAGATTTTCGGGTCGACTAGGCGAGGTAGGTAGGGTGGTGGCAATGGAGGATGGGCGGCATATGTTGCCCCGCCGGGCGTAGGGGTGGTCGGCCCAGATCGGCGGGGCGTCGGGCTTGACAATGAGCTTCGCCATGGTGGGGTGTGTCGGGCTCGATGGTGACCATGGCCACGGTGGCGGCGGCGGAGCACGACTGGGGGGGGAAGAAGGTGGCAGGGCTGTGGCGAGGGCAACGTGTTGGTGTCCCGCATTTAGACGTCATGATCACAAACAAACCCCTTGAGACACGAAGACCTAAAACACTGTCTAGGAAACCACCGCTAGGGGATATAACTACGACGGGCCCCTCGAGTTCCCTCAAGACCGCGGGGGAGGACGGGTGAAAGGTCCCTAGTGGTTTTGGTAATTGAGTGACAACATTAGGTGAACTAATAATGTGTGATTGAGATAATACACAGGAGATTAGTTCACATGTGATGATGCAATGAAGGAGCTTATTGTATATGAGACATGACATGGAGTCATGTGACCGAGATGGTGAAGATCAATACAAGGCTTGGCTTGATGGACCGGTTGCAAGTGTGAAGGGCTAGTTGAGTCTTTGAAGTCATGGACCGCGAGGCGGTGAAGCTTGGGCAAGACTTGGCACCGACGGACCGACGCAACGGTGAAGAGCAAGTGAGGTCAAGATCAATGTACCAATAGGGTCATGTGATGATATGAAATGGATCATATCATTCTTGATCGTGTTGTTGCATTTGTTGCATCGACACTTGGAGAGGAGGCGGAATGGAAATGCGCAAGGCAAAGGTATAACCTATAGGGCATTTCATTTCGCCGGTCATAGGTGAGTAGAGAAGGTTATGACCGGATTTAGGTTTGATAACCGTACTATAAAGAGGGGAAAACTTCAATCGCTTTACTCACCTAGTGCCACTAATTTGAGTTTCAAATTGCATATGCATACGGGTTAGTGACATGGTGACTTGATGAGAATCTCCTTTGAAAAAGCTTGACAAATGCTATCTTATTATGCACATGAGGTTTGGCATTCTTTGGTTGAGATAGCACTTAATTTGGATTGAGATTGGATGGATTTTTGGAAGAGAAAAATAAGAAGAATATATACACACACACACACACACACACACACACACACACACACACACACACACACACATATATATATGGACACATGCACATACACTACTTGGCTTAGCTAGCTTGCTAGTTTGCATGTGTCGTGCATGGCAATGAGCACGCTGGGCTGCTTGGTATGCTGGTCGTCATTAGGAAAATTCAAAAGAAATATTTGCAAGGCCAAGCTAATTAGACAAAGGAAAACTGGAGGAGCTGCCGGCCGCGAGGGTGCAGCTGCTGCGGGCCTGTCTTGCTTGCTGCTGTCCGTTTGGCCCAGGCTGCTTGCTAGCGCTACTGCTGTTTTCAAATAAAAAGAAAATAAATAGGGCAGCTGCTGATGGACCGAGCTGCCTCCCTGGCCCAAGTAGGCGCTGCCTGCTTTGCTTGTGTTTGGCCCGTGCGGCCAATGCTGTTAGCTGCCGCTGGCTCTGCTGCTTTGGCCATGTGCCAGCGTGGCGTCGCTCGCTTGCTGCTCTGCTTTCGCCGCCGCTCTCTGCTAGAAAATTAGCATCCTCCCGTTGGCGAGCAAGAGTGGAGCACGGGCGGTATGCCCGCCTCCCGACCGTTGGGGACTGGGGACAAGCGCCGTCGGCCAGCAGGGGATAAGGCCCCTTCGGGCTCATCTCCTCTGGGGACCTAACAGAACCCAGCACAGTGAGCTTTCCTTTCCTCATTTCTTCTCAAGAACAAGAGCTAGGGTTTCTCCTCTCTTTTTTCTCTCCCATGATTCGAAGCAAAATTGATATGAGAGATTGAGAGCCCTTAGTGGGTGTGTATGAGAGGTTGACGATTCACTCATTCCCCATTTGATTTCACTCAAGATTAGAGCTATTTTGAGAGGGGATTGAGATACCTAGTGCACTGCATTTCGGGATTCATATTTGTGGCACTAGGTGGTGATTGCTATTGTGAATTTTCTATTACTCTTGGTGATTGCCATCACCTAGACGGTTTGGAGATTGTGACTCCGTTGAAGCACGCAAGGAGATTGTGCGGTGCTCCGGAGGAGGATTTGTGAGAGGTTCGTGCTCACCTCACGGGGATCGTGAAAAGCAACATTACTAGAGTGTGTCTTTGAGTTACCTCACTTGTGAGCGTGGGTTCAATTGCGGTGCCTTGAGGGGCTCACTTGAGAGTGGTGTCTTGCGGTGCCTTGCGGGGCGTGCCTTGAGGGACAAGTGATTTGCGGATCACACCGAAGAACCATCTAGGTGAAACACCGAAGGAACCACCCAAGGTGTTGGTCGACACAACGAGGAATAGGGGGAAGTTGGCAAGCTTCTCGATACCTTGGTAAAAACATCACCGGTGTCAACTTGTCTACTCTTCTCGGTGGTTTGCATTCTCCAAATCACAAGCTTTGTATTTACATTCATATATATCTTGTGCTTGTGCTTGTGGAGTAGCTCTTGCAATTACTAGCTTGTGTAGCTTGTTTAGTTGCGTTGGTTAGTTTGTGTAGCTAAGTAATTTGAGCCCTTGGGTTAGACGTGTGTCGCCTTATCCATTGTGCATCTAGTGAGCTTAGGTTGACTTTGTGTTTTTGCTCATTAGAATTGTGTAGGAGCTCACCTTGTTTGAAGTACTAGTGCTTAGTTTGTGTGACCTTCCAATAGAAACGGTTAGGAGCTCAAGCTAGGCTTATCACCTCATTTGCTTTGTGTAGGACCTTTTGTGAGGTGATTTAGAGTCATAGCTAGAGGGGTGAAGTTTTGGCTAAACGAATAGTTTCAATTCCGCATTATATTTGTTTAGCCGACGTAATTAGTTTTAGAAAGGACTATTCACCACCCTCTAGTCCCCATCTCGACCCTACAACGGGACCCGCCACGGGGAGAGATCTCGGGAGAAGCCTCCGCCTCGCGTGAGGTGTCGGGGACAAACCGAGCCGTTTAGCGCTCCGAGCGCCGGGCCTTTTCTCCGTTCGAAGGAAAAGCGAGGCTCGGGGTAGACCCTTGTCCACGCCAACAGCCTTTGGATAAGCATTAGGAACATTTATTGCACTCCTGTGGCATGACCACGAATCCCACCAAGAAACCAGGTGCATGACTGCTAACCAACCAGGCTATGTAACAAACCATTGCTCTGCACCAAGAAACTGTTCTTTCCATTGCAAAATTTTCCTCTAGCGTCCACGTGAAAAAAAATGACCAATCATGCACCTGATTTATCTCTCCTTTCTGGATTCTTTCTGCACACACGGCAGCCAAGTCCTCATAGGCTCCCAAGCAGAGCTCAATGACGGGAAAGGCCAACATGCCTGTACAGCGGCCAGCATGGGTGTGGCGGCATGCGGTGTAGGCTGCCTCGCGGGGCGGAGCAGGGCAGCCGGCCGGCCCTAGCGCTCGCGGCATGCGGCAGACGACCGAGATGGCGAAGCGAGGCAGCCGGCGGCGGCGGTCGTGGCATGCGGCGGGGCAATGGCGCCCACGTAGGGGTGGTAAAGGGCCCTCTAATTTAAGCTAGCAAATTTAAGGATCAGACCGAATTAGGATCAGATCGTAAAACTATATAAATTTTGAACTAAAAATGAATAGAGCCAAGTGAAATTGTGGAGGAATAAGGGCCAGATCCATTACCACACCTACGTCCACACACACGGCAGCCAAGAGCGCGGCTGCGGTGCATACTAGCAGGAGGCAGCCGCCGGCGCGAGGCGAGCATGGTGGCAAGAGAGACACTAGTACCGAATGATTTTGCGTGACGGGCCATTTGATTTTTGCGTGGCGGGCATTTGAGCCCGTCACTAATGAAAGGTCATGGTTAATCATGGATTAACCGTGACGGGCTCGCGATGCCCGCCACGGTTAATTGAAAGGTCATGGTTAATCATTGATTGACCGTGGCGGGTGAATTAGAATGCCCGTCCACGGTGCAGGTTTTGAAAAATAAAAAAAAAAAGAAAAACCCTGAATAGGCCCGCCGAGCCCATCCAGAGCGAAGCGCCGCCGCCGCCACGGGAGGAGCCGGCTCCCGCCGACGGTGAGGCCGCCGTTGGATCCGCCCGCGGGTAACCCGCTCCCGCCTCGATCCGCCGCCCGGTGAGCTCCTACCGCCCGAATCCGCCGTCGGTGAGCGGCCGCCGCCGCATACGCCGCCCGGTGAGCGCTCTCGGCGGATCCGCGGCCGGTGAGCCGCTCCTGCCGGATCCACCGCCCGGTGAGCGCTCCCGCCGGGATCCGCCTCGATGAGCCGCTCCCGCGCGGATCCGTTGTCGGTCGCCCGAGATCCGCCGCCCGGTCGCCCGAGATCCGCCGTCCCATCGCCGCGAGATCCACCGGTGAGCCGAGGAGGAAGGGGATCCGCCCGGTCGCCCGGTGGGAGAGGGAGCAAGGGAGGGGCGGCGGGAGCGGTGGAGAGGTGCCGGTGGGAGTTGCAGTGGAGAGATCGAGTGGAACTCTTGTCCACTCATGGGGAGCAAGGGAGGAGTGGGGTGATTCTGTGAGTGCCAAACCCTAAATTTCTATATTTATATGCGGACAGCTATCGGGTCTCATTTTGGGCCTGTTGGGCTCTCTAGTTTTCGTGACGGGCAAAAACACGCCCGCCACGCAAAATAAAATTGAACGTGGCGGGGCATTAACCGTGGACGGGCAAAAAGTGCCCACCACGGAAAAGATTTTGCAGTATCACGCAAAATCATTTCGTTACCGATGAGAGCGAGGCGGCCCACGGGGGGCACTCATTGTGGCCAGCAAGAGTGTGGCAGCTAGTGGCGAGGCGAGCGCGGTGGCCAGCGAGAGCGGCGCCTGGCTAGCACAGGGCCCGCGGGGAGGCAGACTGGCGAAAGCGTGAGCAGTGACGCGCACCGGCGTCGAGAGCAGGCCCACAAGACACTGGACCAGGAAGATGGCCTTGGAAAGCGGTCGTTTCTCCCCAACGCAATTTCTCTCGTTTCTTGCCGTTTGGGTACGAATGAGGAGGTCTTTCCTTCATGATGAAACGATGTCCTTCCATGCTCTCTTCGTGATAACTCCTTTGGCACATCAGCAAATTGCTAAGCTATCACTATAATTAAGAGAGACTAATACTTTGTTGGGACTGCCCTAAGTTTGTTGTCTATGGTGCACCCGAAGCCATACCCTAATTAGTCACTCCTAAATGTTGTCCTAAATGTCATTTTTTTTACCAATATAGAGGGAGTATAAATTAAAAAAATATTAATATTCATGTTACATACAAATAATTCATATATTTGGAGAGATATTCCAATTTAGTTCATATATTTGGAGAGATATTCGAATTTAGTTTTTAATTATTCATTTAGAGATAAACGTATTTTTACCAATCGAGTTAACTAGCAATATGCACATCAACGACGAGAGAGTTATTTAGAGAATGAAGGGAAGAAAATGTCAAATGGAAATGATGTGGTCGCTAGAAGCAGGAGCAACATTTGCTGAGGTTGTCAACATCGTCCAGAGCCCGGTCGTGGAGGACGGCACCATCAGATGCTGAAACGGGTTGACCGGCGCCACGATTTCCATCTCGCCTTCTAGCATCTTCACCACCGCACCCATCGGCGGCCTCGCCTCCGGCTGCTGCTGGACGCACCAGAAGGCCACCTTGCACATCCTCTCCACCGTCTCCTTGCACCGCTGCGCATCCTCCTCCTCGTCGACAGCATCACTGCCACGGTACGGCGTGGCCACGGCGAGGTTCATGAGCTCGCCCGGTCTCGTACATGGTCCACGCCAGCTTGGGGAACCAGCGCTGGTTCTCGGAGCCGCCTCGTCGAAGTTCCGCCGCCTACCAACGAGCTCGAGCAGGAGCATGCCGAAGCTGTACACGTCACACTTCTCCGTGACGCCCGACTGCATCCACATCTCCGGCGCTGGGCGAACCCAGGCGTGCCTCGAATGCCGACATCGAGACGTGCGTGTCCGCATGGTTCACCAGCCGGGCCAGCCCGGTCGGGCGACCTTGGGCGTCAGCGCCGTCGAGGAGCACGTTGCCTGGCTTGATGTCGTAGTGCACGATCTTCTGCTGGCACTCGTGCAGGTACCGACGCCCCTCGCCCACGCCGACGGCGATGGCGCGCAGCGCCGGGACGCTGCGTCCCGCCCCGCCCCCGCCCGTCGAAGAGGAACGTGTCGCGCGCCGTTCTCCATGTACTCGTGAGACGGCGCGCGCCGACGGCGCCGCCGCAAGCAGAAGCCGAAGAGGCGGACGAGGTTGATATGGTGCGTCCGGCCGATGGTGCCCACCTCCGCCATGAACTGCTCCTCGGACCTCCGGCCGAGTCCGCTGTGGAGGACCTTGACCGCCACCGCGAGGCCGTTGGGCAGCTGGCCCCGGTAGACTGTGCGAAACCGCCGGGCGCCGAGGCGGGACGAGTAGTTCGGCGTGAACCCCTCGAGCTGCCGCTGGCTGAACCGATGGGCTTCTCGTTCGCAATCTCCCGGAGGAAGTTCTCGACAGTGGCGTGCCTGAACCGGCGGTCCGACACCACTACAAACGAGTCTGTGCGCGCGCCGCCGCCACCGCCTTTCAATCGTGACCTGAGAAAGAGGAGTAGCACGAACAGGATAAAGAGGAGTACGGTCAAGGTGACGGCTGCAAGCAAGAATGCATGGAATGATCAGTCAGATGTGAAAACGGTGGTTTCAACACAGAAAGATGCGCACGTTGCGGCCGGACGGCCGCGCCATCGATGCGCAGCGCACCTTACCAAAGGCGGTCGTCGCCATACAGTACAGGATAGACTAGATGAGGGCACGGCCGGCCGGCAGGTGCGAGAAGATGACTTTGATTTGGTTAAACATATATACTTGGGACGTCGTGAAGCCAAAAAGCCCAAAGCCTGGATGCTTGCCAATTGTCAAGAAAATAAACGGCCTTGTCCATTCGCCGTTGTGCCTACGATATCTGGATCAACGCGCTTTCCATTAAGTTAACTATTTTATTCCAAATTGTAATTCGTTTCAAGAATCTTAAAGTCAAATCATTTCAGGTTAGGACAAAAATTATAGAGACAACTACAAATGTTTATGACATTAAATAGTTTTTTCTTTTTTCGAAAGCGTGTCCATTGACACGTATTTCATTAAGGGAAAATAGAGTTTTACACGACGCACGCATTAGCCAAAACAATTGGCCGCAGCGCACGTAAGCACACAGACAACAATCGCCGGCTGAAACGGCGGAGCGACAAAGTTGTACTTAAAGAGTAAACTACTGTGTGACGAGAGGAGAGAGAAGCGGCTACGGCGACAGACGAATCCCCACTTGCCGCCCTCGCCCGGCCGGAGCCGCATCATGGGGAATAGCTCACGCAAATGTTGTCGCTTGCCGGGCGACACATCGCCGCCGTAGTACTTCTGGAACTTGGCCGCCAGCTCCGGGTCCGGAGTGTCAAACATCGCGTCGACCGGGCGTCCCTCGAGCTTGCTGAGCAACACCTTCAGCGCCTGCCGCTCCAGGTTTGGATCTCGCTGCGCCGACTTCGCAGCGAGGCGGGTGTTGCGTCTAAGGGTCCACTCTTCCTCGGTGATTTGGGACGAGCGGAGGGGGGGCGGCCGGTGAGGACGGGCTCGTCAAGCGGCAAGGTGATCGCAGACAGGAAGTCCTAGTCGGCGTCAGAAACCACGCCGCCGTCCTCCCTAGGAGGCTCCCCGGTGTCCACCGCGGTCTGTCGAGGAGTAGAGGTGATGATCAGCGCTGCAGCCGGAGTAGAGACCGAGGCGGGGGCGGCCTGTGGGAGGCCTGCCGTCACTTCATCGTCGGCAACGGGCATCGGTGCAGGCAGGGGATCCGAGACGCAGTTCGTCTTCGTCAGAGCCCCCAACTGTGTCGTGGTGTACTCGGCAAGGACCTGGTCCGCCCACCAGTCGTCCAAGCCCTCGGCGGATGTGGGCGGTGGCGTGACACCCCGCCGAGGTAGGCATTGCCGACGGAAGGAGACCCCACGGAGGACCTCCAGCACCTCAAATTGGACGGGAAGAGGACCCGAGTGTTGACGTGGCGTGGCAGAAAACTCGGTTGCCACAAGCTGCGCCCACTAGTCGAGTACGGGCGGTGGTGGGGTTGCCGGCGCCTCTGCTGCAGACGCTGAACTCGGCCGCCACCCCTTCGCCCACCAATCGACCCAAGGCGATTCAGTGGGCAGCGAAGAGCTCGGCTGCATCAGCATAGGCTTGGCGCATCTCCCAAACTGCAGCATGGGCGTCGAGGGGGACGGACATGGAATTTGCCCGACAAGGATGGTGGCCGCTCGAGGTAAGGGCTCCCCAGGCGCACCGAGGCCCTCGGCATGGCTGGCAATGCGGTGGCGATCCGGCTCCCGCGGAGGCACGCAGAGGCACGCCGAGGTGGGCAAGTGCGCGCCGAAGCTTGCAATTCCTCGCCCGGTGCCTCGTGCTGAGGTAGGAGAGGCAGCGGGGCGGGGAAGTGCACCGGGCAGCGACGTGGTCTCGGCCGGATAGTTGAAGCAGAGGCCGACGAGAGGAGACGGCACCGCCGCCGGCGACGATGGTGAGGCGGTGCGGGGACGCGCGTCTGCACCTACGCCTCGAACCAGAGTGAACCCATCGGCATCGATAGAGGGACGCCACGGCGCGCGTTGGGGGCGAGGCGTCCGATGGCGGTGAGGCGGCGGTGCCGATGGTTGACGTTGAGGCGTTGGTATCGCGGGACGCGCTGGACCGGTGACGACCGGCCGCGGGGTGCGGGGACATGGCCCGGCGCCGCAAACAGGGGCGTCGGCTTCATCAAAGCTTGGCGATGACCGCCCTACCACCGCGACGACGGTGACGGCCGCGGCGATGAGCCCCACCGCGGGCGCTTGCGGGACGGCCACGTTGGCGCCCACGACGGCGCCCGCAACGGCAACACCACCGGCAGCCCCGAGAGGGTGTGGCGACAAGACAAGCCGCGCGACGGTAGGGGGCCTCCGGCTCGAAGGCGGCATCCTCTTCATCCGAGGAATTGGAGTAGACGGCGCCCTCCACGGGGGTAGACAAGTCCGGCGGAGCGCTGTCGTCGGTCAGCCCCAACATTAAATAGGTATATTATAAAAATAAAATGAGTAAAGAATTTGTTGATACTTAGTTCACATCACGAAAGTTATTATCTTAAGAAGCTTGGAACGACTCTCCAACATTTTTGCAAATGAAAGCAACCTTGTAAACAGAATGTAACACACACTAGTACATGATTTGTTTTGAGTGACACTACCCAAAATCATTCAATGGTGCGTACACCTTTTGCCTACCATGGTTATTGGCAGCACCTGGTCGTCCAACCGCCCATCACGGTTAATATACTAATCGTGGTGGGCACCTTAAAATGCCCACCAGCACAGTTAATAAATATAAACCGTGACGGGCATTCTAACGTGCCGCAACGGTTAGGTTTCCAACTGCCTCCCACTCCCACCTCCATCACGCCTCCTAAGCGGCGGCGGCGGCTCCTCACTCACTCACACCTTATCCACCTCTCACTCTTTGAACCAGCTAGCGTTGGCGCCCCATCTCCTCCTCCTCGTACGCAATCTCCTGGAGGAGGAGATTTCTCGAAACCGCCAGCGCCGAGGGGGGACAGTAGTTCCACGTGAACCCCTCGAGCTGCTGCGGGCTGAACCGGAAGGGGGTTCTCGGCGCAATCTCCCGGAGGAAGTTCTCCACAGTGGCGTGCTTGAGCCGGTTCTCTGGCACCACCACGTACGATTCTGTGCCGCCACCGCCGTTGGCGGCACCTCACCTTTAAAGCATGAGCTGACAGACGAGTACCACGAAGAGGATCAAGAGGAGAACGGTCAAGGCGATGGCTGCAAGCAAGTATATGGAATAGTTAGTCAGATGTGAAAAACGGCGGTTCAAACATAGAAAGACGGCCTGCCAGATTGAGGCCGCACTGCACCATGCACAGCGCACCGTACCAAAGGCGGACGCCATACAGTTATAGATGTACAAACGGCCCGCGGCACGGTGGCCCGGTCCGAGGCCGGTACCAGGCACGGCCCGGTAGCGGACCGGGCCATGGGCCGCTGCCTCGCCCATGGCACGGTGCGGCACGGCCCGGTGGGAATGGCGGCCCAATGGTGGCCCGTTGAATTAAGCATTTTAGAATTTGGCCCAACGTCGCCGCTATTCATCAGTCATCTCGCCCAGCCCCGCCGCTCTCCACTTCATCCCGCACGGCCGCGCCGCAGCGGGCGCCGGGCGCCCGGCGCCGCTTCGCGAGGGCGCGGAGTGAAGCGGTGAAGGTCCCGAGCTCCGCGAGGCGCGGCGGCCCCGGTCCCGAGCTCCGCCGCCGATGGGGGTGTGCGGTTCGAAGGGAAGGGGAGGTCGCGGCTCCACTCGCCCGACGTTCCTCTGCCGCCTCCTCCACGCCACGGAAGCCCCCTGCCCCTGCCCCTGCCCCTGCCTCCCGGCGACGAGCTCCAGCGGCGGGGGGAGCAGGTCCGCCCCGAGCTCGGCGGCCTCTTCCCCCGCGGACGGCGGTTGCAGCTTCGTGGGCCGCCCGATGCCCGACCGGCCCGTGGCCCGTAAAATGGCCCACGGACTGGGCCATGGGCGAGGTCGTGGCCCGAGCACGGTGGAGGCACAGCTCGGCTAGCCCGTGGGCCCGACGCGGCCCGACACCGGACCGGGCCGGCCCGTTGGACATCTATACATACAAATCGAGGATACGACGTAGATCGGGGCACGGCCGGCAGGTGACTTGCTTTGGTTTGGTTACACTTAGACGTATATACTTGGGACGTCGTGAAGCCAAGACGCCCAAAAGCCTGGATGCATGCCAATTGCCGAAAAAACAAACGCCCCTTGTCCATTTGCCGTTGTGCCAACGATGGACCAACACGCTTTTCATTAAGTTAACTACTTAATTAAGTGTTCGGAGGTAGTATGTAGCTCGGAACCTTTATGCAGGAGATGGTCAACATTTTATCAAATGAAAGCAACCTTGCAAACATGTACTCTAAATAATAAGATGTTTTAGCTTTCGTACATACATTCCCTCGGTTATAACTTATAAGATGTTTTAGCTTTCCTACACACATTGGTTTTTTACTAAATGTATCTAGCCATAGTATATATATCTAAGTTTATAACAAAAACTATCTATCTAAAAACAAAAATATCTTATACTTTAAAATTGGAACCAACTTAAATGAAAATTGTTCAGTACAAGAGCTCTTTCAGTGTCATGTAATTCCTTTCCACTTAATAAATTACTCTCTTCGTCTCATCGAATAAATGAATTCCTAGAATCCACACTGGTCAAACATTTTGGTCAAAGAATAAATCCAATCATACTAATTGATAATATAAATCTTAACTGTTTTTTTTTTTTCTAGAAATTTTGTCAAAGATCAAATAGTTTGACTTGAGACAATTCTATAAATCCATTCTTTAGTGTGTTGTGCATGCTTGACGCACGGGCCAGCCATCTATACCCTGCTCAGAAGCTGAGAGGTGTAGGGTAGATCACATAGTATTCTGCCACAGCTGATCAGCTTTGTTTGTGCTACACAATAAATGTTTTTATGTATAGAAATTACTAGTGCAAACTTTGCATTGGGGAGTATAGTTTCTTATGATGGAGTCTTAGAGGCTAAGACTCTATAAGTATGAGTAGAGTCTGCACTGTGAGTGCCCTTAGCACACTCATTGATCACTACTTTACATGTGGTCAAACTCTATACACTGATACAATCGTGATAGAGTAATATCATATCACAAACGGTAAGCAAGCACTGTAAACCGATGATGAACCAAAAACTTCTGTTGCCATGATATTACAGAGTTACAAGTTGTCCTGTTAGGCTCCCCATTTCTCCATCATGCCTTGTGTCAAGATCCCATTCCCAGTACTACCACTCGTCATCATCGTCATCCACAGGTTTGCCGCAACCGGCGCTACCATCAGATGCTGGAACGGGTTCGGCGGCGGGGCTATGTCCACCTCGCCCTCCAGCATCTTCGTCACCGCACTCATTGGCGGCCTCGCCTCCGGCAGTTGCTGCAAGCACCAGAACGCCACCTTGCACATCCTCTCCACAATCTCCTTGCACTGCTGGCTCGGTGGAGCGACGATGAGCTCCATGAGCTGGCCATTGTCGTATTTGTTCCACGCCAGCATGGGGAACCACCGCTGGCTCTCCGCGCCGCCTCATCGAAGTTCCGCCGCCGCCGGCGATCTCGAGCAGGAGCATGCCGAAGCTGTAGACGTCGCACTTCTCCGTGGACGCCCGACTGCATCCACATCTCCGGCGCGGCGAACCCAGGCGTGCCTCGAATGCCGAACATCGAGACGTGCGTGTCTGCGGGGCTCACTGGCCGGGCCAGCCCGGTCGGCGACCTTGGGCGTCAGCGCGCCCGTCGAGGAGCACGTTGCCGGGCTTGATGTCGTAGTGCATGATCTTTGCCTGGCACTCCTCGTGCAGGTACCGGATGCCCTCGCCACACCGACGGCGATGTCGCGCAGCGCTGGGAGGCCGACGGCGCCGCCCGGGCCGGCAAGGTAGGCGTCGGCGCGCCGTGCTCCATGTACTCATACACGGCGCGCACGCCGGCCGTCGGGGCGCGAAGCCAAAGAGCCCGACGAGGTTGACGTGGTGCGTGCGCCCGATGGTGCCCACCTCCGCCATGAACTGCGCCTCCCGGTCTTCCGGCCGAGGCTCATGTGGAAGACCTTGACCGCCACGGCGAGGCCGTTAGGGAGCGCACCCTTGAACACTGTACGGCCGGAGCCAAGCCGGGTGGAGTAGTTTCGCGTGAAGGCGGTGATCTGCAGCGGTGTAAACCTCAAGGGATTCTCATGCCTGATCTCCCAAAGAAACTTCTCCACAGTCACGTGCCTCATCTGCACATTTATTTGTTATATTAGTATTTGCCAATAAAATAAAATCCATTACGTTGGCCCCAATTTAATCATTGGAATTATAATTTAGGCATAGATTAACACAGGTAATATGGTTGTATATGAAATGTATTTGTATATTATTGTAGGAAGCGAGAAAGCGAGTTGAACAACAACATGCTACAAGTTTTTGAGTGAAACCTGCTATAAGTTGCGGGGAAATATAGTATGGTGATTTATAGAATCAATTTTCATCTCTCAATTTATGAATTTGATATGTGAATTGGGGACAGTTGTGAAATGTCGAATTCCAAGTCAAATAGCCTAATCTATCAAGTAAGTTCCAATTCCTCCTAAATAAAAGGATGCAAACGACCCCTTAGATTAACTGAATGAATAAAATAACTGTTACCTGATCGTAGGGAATGATCCCTGCTGGGTCGCCATGGATACCAGCGTCCCCACACTAGGTCCTTGAAGGGGTTGGGTGGCCGAGTAATGTCCATGTTACCCTCAAGCATCTTGACCACCAGGACCATGGGTGGCCTTGCATCCGGCTGTGGCTGCATGCACCAGAACGCTACCTTGCACATCCTCTCCACCGTCTCTGTCCGTTGCTGCAGATCATCATCATCTCCGGTGGCGACAACAACAACGGCGTGGCATGGATCAATATCCCATTTATTAAAAAAAGAAGAAGGCTCTTTGGAACGATTAAGAAATGGAATTTTAGGGCCATGGATCAATATCCCATTTATTATTTGCATATGACAACACCTTCTTTACAAGGGGAGGATAAATGAAGTGTCTCGACACTGAACTTTTTTTTTTTCAAAATCACGCCTATGTGTGTATTGCTTTAAAGGAAAAATGGAGTTTGTTACACGGCTTAATACGTTCGTCGGCGAGCTGCCATAGAACATAAGAAACAAGCACACTACAAATATCACCGGCTCGAACGGTGCAGCTAAAACCTGTTGTAACTAAGAAGAAACAATTGTGCGACTAGAGCCTGTGGTCCCGAACTACGGCACAAAGGCAAAGAGCGGCGCTAGCTTGCTATAGTGAAGGGTCTAGACATAGAGTCAATTTACAAAATTCATCCACCTTCTTTGGGAACCGATGTCCTGACAATTCAAAAGAAAGAGTAATGAATGAGCTGAACATCTTTTTTTCGAAAGCATGCATAACACGTTCTTCATTAAGAGAAACTGGAATCAAGTTTACACTGGCGGTTGGTGTAATGATGAGCAGCCATCAGTCACACGGGTTGAACACTAACAAAGATTACTGGCTCAAACGGTGGAGCTTACGGGTTTGTACTAGGCTAGGAAACTAATGTGCAACTAAAGCAACGTGTAGACCAGTTTATGGCTCGTGCAAACCTTCCAAATCCTCCCCAGAAAGCGGACATCGAACAAGGAGAGGAGCTTGTGCACGACCTCCCCGCCTAGAATACGGGACAACATCATTGAACGCTTCATGGAACCTCATGGCGATCATGGGGTCCGGGCTATTAGAGACCACGTGCTCGGATCGCCCAGCCCACTTGTTCAACGAGATACGCCACGCCTGCTTCTCCGATTGAGGATCGCGGATGGCAGATTTGACAGATTAACCAGTCTCTGCGATGTGGGATTTAGTCATCGTCAACTACCCTTGACCTTCGCGTGCGAGGCGGAGCCTTGATTAGAGGCTCCTCCAATGTCAGCGTCAAGGAGTCGATAAAGGCTGCTAGCGAAGCTGCTTTAGGCGCACCAGCAACAGGTGCGGTGGCTGCGGGCACTACAATCTACTTATTTTATTTAGGTATACCGGCTTGTAGTAAAAGATTTGGAATTGTATGGAGAGTTGGCAATGGTAAAACAATACCTTTATCTGGTGTTCATTCGATACCATGTGTTTTATAACCATTTTCCCGACCAATCATACCACTACCGGAAGATCTTAATGTGGATTTTCTAATTGATGAACAACAAAGACAATGGAACGAGCAGTTAGTGCAGGCGTGCTACTTTGAGGAGATTGCTAATTTAATACTAAAAGTTCCTTTAAGTCGTAATATATATGTGAAGACTTTGTGGATTGGGGAAACACCACAGAAGGTATGTTTACTGTTCGGGTGATGCCAGTTGTGTCCAAACCGGTTAGGGCAAGTTTGGATGACCGGTTTTCATATTAAAACTGGTGTAAAATACAACTCTGGAAGATTTTACACTACTCTACAAAATGGTGTTTGGATGACCGGTGAAACTACTAATTCTACCTCTGTTTTATGCTAATATCAACGAAAAACTAAAATCTGGTGCGGAGGTGAGGGGGAAAAAAATACGACACATATCGGGCTCTCCTGGTCGCTGCCCCCACATCCCGCTCCGGCTATCTATGTGTTCGTTGCTTGACTTGCCCATGGCGATGGCGGCAGCCCTCCACTCTCTACCCCTCCTCGTGCCCTCCAAATCCATAGAGATGGCAGTCGACAAGGTGCCCGCGGCCTCCCGGAAGCCCTCGCGTGCACTCGGCGCCACTGCCCATGCCCTCCACCCTCTTCCTAGCTCATGCCTGACCACAGCGGCGGACATTCGGCGGCTTGGTTGCCGACCGCGAGGAAGAAACGACGTCGCGGTCGATTCTGGCCGCGAAAGGTGATTCGAGTGGGCTAAGCGGATGCTTTAGGATGAGGCGAAGCTTATGGAGCGGTCAATTTGGATTGGGGTGGCCAGGTAGCAATGAGGTGTATCGGCGGGTGGAGAGATGACGGCGGTGACCAGGAGGAAGAAAAGATGGAGAAGGTGACCAGCTGGGTGAGATAAGGATGGATGAGCGGCTTCCAAGCGTTGCCAGCGAAGGCACGGGCGTGGCAAGGCAAGCAGCTGCGTCACCAAGCGCGAAGAAGCCCACGAGAACGGCGGCGGCAGCCGGCGAAGCAGCACCGCTGGTGCTTCCCCCACCGCCGAACGTCTTTCCATGGGAAAAATAATATACTGTATTTCAGGGGTTTTCTTGTGCACAACAAAATACTACTCCATGGTCGAAAAAGAAGACGTTTTGGAAAAGGCTTGGGTTAAATATTGGGAACATAAATCATTAATAACTTTTAAGTCATTAAGTTTAGAAATGTGAAAATCATATCAATAGATTTGTCTTGAAAAATACTTTCATAAAAGTATACATATATAATTTTTTAATAAATATTTTTATATAAAAGAGAAGTCAAAGTTGCGCTTTGGAGACCTGTCGCTGTCCTAACAGTCTTCTTTTTCAATTACATACGGAAAGAATTAAAGATTGCCAAACAGGGCCTTAAGCTGTTCAAAAATAGGTTAAACCGCTTCGCTAACTTTTTTCTAATTTTGCGCTCAATGAGTTTTTACATATTACGGGCTGGAATAAGCATGCATCCTACAGCTCTTACGAGCCCGTTTGCGTTGCGAGCCGGGTTTACGTTGCGAGCCCATCATCAGTGTTGCAAAAACAAAATGAAGCACGAATCTTAGAGCAAAAATCACTAAAATATGTTGACAGATAAATAGCAAAATTCATTTAATAATGCTTTTTATTTATATAGTTTAGTATATCAAAGTTAAAGCCACATGTCCGAAAGAATTGGCACGAGAGTGTGCCAAATTCATAAATAAAAATACACTATCTAAAAAAGGAAGGCTCATTTATTTATAATTTTAAACGGAGAGCGGTACTCCCTCATTTCCCCAAGTTATAAGTCGTTTTTACTTTGTTTGGTTCATCCATTTTAGTAATATCTTTACCGGCAAAAGTCCTGCCTCAGTTTTTGTTTAATAAAAACAAGTTAATGGACTAGTTCAACAAAATACTTTAGATATGCTTCAACTGGGTAATGTAAATATATTTGTAGCAAGGCCTTTTTCATTATACATGGTACAACAAGGCCTTAAAAAACAGTATCAAAACATGCTACTGGATGAGTGTGGATCTAATGCAGAGATATTATTGTATATATAATTCTAAAAAATAAGATATTATTGTACTATATATACATCTACAAGGCACACCAACATGATTTTTTCAGATATTCACAAAAACAAAACAAACATGATTTTTTATGTGAAGAAAGAAAAAGGTCTAGGTGGTCTGGCCAAGCTCAATATTAGGCTCCCCGATGTATCGTCCCAGCGGCAGCGTGTCAAGTCGACAAGGCCCCGTCGTTCCCGGCATTGCCACTCGTCATCATCGTCGCCCAAAGGTTCGCCATGACCGGCGCTGCCATCAAATGCGGGAACGGGTTCGCCGGGCGGGCTACGTCCATCTCGCCCTCAAGCATCTTCGTCACGGCACTCATCGGCGGCCTCGCCTCTGGCAGCTGCTGCAGGCACCAGAACGCCACCTTGCACATCCTTTCCACCATCTCCTTGCACTGATGCCACTCCACCTCGTCACCCACCGCAGTCCCCGCTGTACGGCTGGTGCCACGGCTCGAGCTTCGATGGTGCGACGGCAACGAGATCCGCGATCTCGCCTCTGTCGTACTTGTTCCACGCCAGCATGGGGAACCACTGCTGGCTCTCGGCGCAGCCTCGTCGAAGTTCCGCCGCCTCCCGACGATCTCGAGCAGGAGCATGCCGGCTGTACACGCCGCACTTCTCCGTGACGCCCGACATCATCCACATCTCTCCGCGCGGCGTACCGGGCGTGCCGCAAGACGCAGGAGACGGACACGCGCGTGTCGCCCGCGGTTCACCAGCCGGGCCAGCCCGGTCGGCGACCTTTGGGCGTCAGATCACCGTCGAGGAGCACGTTCCCGGGCTTGATATCGTAGTGCACGATCTTCTGCTGGCACTCCTCGTGCAGGTACCGGATGCCCCTCGCCACGCCGACGGCGATGTCGCGCAGCTCCGGGGAGGCTGACGGCGTCGCCGCCACGGTCGCGACCGTGGAGGAGGAAGGCGTCGCCGCCGTGCTCCATGAACTCGTAGACGAGCGCGGCGCAGGGCGTCGTCGGCGAAGCCGAAGAGCCCGGCGAGGTTGACGTGGTGCGCGGCGCGCCCGATGGTGCCCACCTCCGCCATGAACTGCGCCTCCTCGGTCTTCGGGTCGAGGCTGGCGTGAAAGACCTTGACCGCGACGGCGAGGCCGTTGGGGAGCGCGCCGCTGAACACCGTGCGAAGCCACCGGCGCCGAGCCGTTTAGGCGTAGCCGCGCGTGAAGCCGGCGACCTGCCGCGGGCGTGAACCTGAAGGGCTTTCGTGCCTGATCTCCCGGAGGAACTTCTCGACGGTCGCGTGCCTGATCTGGTAGTCGGACACCACCTCGTAGCGCTGCGCCGGCGACGTTCCACGCTCCACGCCGCCGACGCATGACTGGGCGCGCCTGTTCGTCACGCAGCAGAGGAACAGCACGCCCAAGAAGGCGACGATCGCCACCAACATGATCGCGCCAATAGCTGAAAGAGTACGTTGGACAAGTGAAAACGAGATCAGTAAGGAAATCGACACGGTTGCTGATAGTTATCCTGCAAGATCAACGCCGTATCGATCGATCGATTGATCGGTACGGCACAGTGGACGGATGCTCATTGCTCACGCACCAATGGGTGGGATCACCATCTTGAGTTCTTGACCGGCAGGAAGTATGAATTCAGCGCAGATTGGGATATAGGAGGAAGACAGGAAGCTGAAATGAGAGTGACTGGTTCATCCAGCGCCGTCGCCGACCAAGGAAAGTCACAAACCATCTAAGATGGAGGATAAGAACGGAATACCGAGGAAGACAAGCTGATTACATATGGAGTTTTGAATGGGATGTTATGACCCTTCTACTTAATTCAATCGGAGAGAAATGACGTTGTCTTCAATCAATCAATAGCTAAACTACCCAATCACCAATGTTTGAATACTAGTAAACAAAAGGTTATATTATTACCTTTCTTTATACCGGTCAACATAATGCGATTAGGAAAAACTTATCTTTGACTCCAAGTCCTTTAACAACACTGAGTCAAGATAATAAATACAAGTATCAGACTAACTACTAGCATGATGTATATTTGTCATATGAATGGTACCTTAATGCATGCATTGACAAGTGGACACTAAGGTCTAAGCTTGTCTATCCACTTGTATCCAAAACCTCCATAGTGATTGGTTATACCTTGGCCTTGAGGCCTGGCCAGGCCCTAGGGGCAGGGGACTCTGCCCAATAG
Organism: Hyparrhenia diplandra; assembly: GCA_015847255.1. Lineage (NCBI taxonomy): Eukaryota > Viridiplantae > Streptophyta > Magnoliopsida > Poales > Poaceae > Hyparrhenia > Hyparrhenia diplandra. Next base: position 99,683 of record JADLZK010010554.1, read on the forward strand.
GCCCAAACATCTTCTAGGGATAACACCACAGGGTCACAACATAGTTGAAATTATATGTATCTCTTTTTCCAAATAATTACCATTTTATTAATTTCAATGAAGACAAAGAAAGGATCCATACTTATTCCGGCCTGTAATATGTACCAACCCATTGAACGCAAAATTAAGAAAAGTTAGCGAAGCGGTTTAACCTGTTTTCGAACAGCTTAACCGGTTTGGACATCACCCGAACAGTAAACATACCTCCTGTGTGGTTTTCCCCAATCCACAAAGTCTTCACATATATTATGACTTAAAGGAACTTTTAGTATTAAATTAGCAATCTCCTCAAAGTAGCACGCCTGCACTAACTCCTCGTTCCATTGTCCTTGTAGTTCGTCAATTAGAAAATCCACTTTAAGATTTTTTTTTGGTAGTGGCCTGGTATGATTGGTTGGGAAAATGGTTGTAAAACACATGGTATCAAACGAACACTAGATAAAGGTATTGTTTATTTTACCATTGCCAACTCTCCATACAATTCCACATCTTTTAATACAAGGTCGGTATACCAAAATAAAATAAGTTGATTGCAGTGCCTCAATGTGGATGTTCAGCTCATTCATTACTCTTTCTTTTGAATCATCGGGACATCCGTTCCCAAAGAAGATGGATGACATGTAAATATTTTTATTTTTTTTTTTTGCGAAACAGACATGTAAATAAATTGACTCTAGTATGTCCAGACCCTTTACTATAACGAGTGCTGATTTCAGTGTTGATACACATCATTTATCCTCCCTTGTAAGGAAGACGTTGTCATATGCAAATAATAAATGGGATATTGATAGCCCTAAAATTCCATTCCTTAATAATCCTTTCAAAGAGCCTTCTTCTTTTTTAATTTTAATAAGCATGATAATCCTTCAGCACATAAGAGGAAAAAAATTATGAACTGATTAGATATTTAAATCTCCATGCCGAATGCTTCTCGTTGGACAAAAGGATTGAGTCAATTCACCATTATTTCCTTATGGCGTAGCACATAGCAGTAACACACCGAGGAAACACACCACATAACAGTAGATAACATCATCCATGAAATACTAAATCATGAAAACTGAGTTTCTGTAATACACCACATAAGTAAAGCCCATTCTAGCTAGGGAACATATCCTATGGAAACCAGCTTCGTGTGGAAACTATGAAAACTCTAATCAAGACCACAGGATTTAGATCCAACGTCTAGGTGTTTTGCACTTAAACCCTTCCATCCAACCCGTTGTAATCTGATTAGCAAAGTTAATGGTGGGAGGGTTTAAGTGCAAAACACGATGGACGTTGGATCTAAATCCTGTGGTCTTGATTAGAGTTTCCATAGTTTCCACACGGCTAGTTTCCATAGGATACGTTGCCTTCTAGCTATGCTATTGCTTAAACATGTAAAGTTATATATGTCTATATTTTTATACTACCCACCTATGCCATTAAAAATAGGATGCAATGTAGACCTAAATTGCATCTAATTATAAATGTACTCCTACTATAATTCATAATCTACATAGCTGAATTTTTATCTCATTATTAGAAAAATTAAATACACCCATAAATCTACATTTAAATTAGATAACCATATAATAAAATGTATATATATTTTTCTTCATCACATTTTTCAATAATTACTAATAAGCTAATGTACTAATAAATTATTTAAAACCATATTAGTAAGGATGTCATATAATTTGTTTAGGATGTCATTTTAAATAAATTTATATATTTTAACTCAATTTTTTACATGTCTATATTGATAGTATAACCATATCTGCACATATAGTTTTTTGATGAAATAGTTCAATTGTCTTGAGAAATGTGGAATATGATTGGTGGTTATACTTTCTGTCCCTTTGAGAAAAACTTTAGAGTAAAAACTTGATCATAGTTAGGCTTAAATATTTAAATTCTCCTGAGGTTAGTATTACTACCCTCGGATGAGAGATAAATTGAAGCTCTATGACTTAGAGACATGCATGTTTTAAATGATGTGTTATGCTTTTAAGAAATGTACTCTACGACTGAAAATCCTAATTTTAAGAAAGTTCCAAAAGAATTGTTAATAAAATTCTGATTCATGATGTCATAAAATCTGTAATGAAACAATTCCCACTATAATTAATATTATGGTTTCAAACTAATTTCATATTTAAAATTTACATGTGTCACGCATAAGGAAAATATTCACATGGATGAAAAACACATATAGATTAGTCGCTAAAAAAAAGAACATAATAAATAAATTTATGGTAACTAGATATAGACTACATATTATCTATTATGTCAAATTGTGTTAGAAAAATAAACAAGAAAAAAAATATGTTAGAAAATTAACAAAAGAAAAATATGTATTTTTATGGTAACTAGAGATACACGTATTTTTACCAATCGAGTTAACTAGCAATATGCACATCAACGACGAGAGAGTTATTTAGAGACAGAAGTGAGGAAAATGTCAAATGGAAATGATGTGGTGGCTAGAAGCAGGAGCAACATTTGCTGAGGTTGTCAACATCGTCCAGAGCTCGATCGTGGAGGAAGGCACCATCAGATGCTGAAACGGGTTGACGGGCGCCACGATTTCCATCTCGCCTTCCAGCATCTTCACCACCGCGCCCATGGGCGGCCTCGCCTCCGGCTGCTGCTGGACGCACCAGAAGGCCACCTTACACATCCTCTCCACCGTCTCCTTGCACCGCTGCACATCCTCGTCATCGTCGACAGCATCACTGCCACGGCACAGCGTGCCCACGGCAAGGTTCATGAGCTCGCCCGGTCTGGTACATGGTCCACGCCAGCATGGGGAACCACCGCTGGCTCTCCGGCGCCGCCTCATCGAAGTTCCGCCGCCTGCCGATGATCTCGAGCAGGAGCATGCCGAAGCTGTACACGTCGCACTTCTCCGTGACGCCCGACTGCATCCACATCTCCGGGCGCGCGAACCCCGGCGTGCCTCGAATGCCAGACACCGAGACGTGCGTGTCCGCATGGTTCACCAGCCGGGCCAGCCGAAGTCGGCGACCTTGGGCGTCAGCGCGCCGTCGAGGAGCACGTTGCGGGCTTGATGTCGTAGTGCACGATCTTCTGCTGGCACTCCTCGTAGGTACCGGACGCCCCTCGCCACGCCAACGGCGATGGGCGCGCAGCGCCGGGACGCTGACGCCCCGGCCCCGCCCCCGCCCGTCGAAGAGGAACGTGTCGCGCGCCGTTCTCCATGTACTCGTAGATGAGATGGCGCGCGCGACGGGCGCCGCCGGGCAAGCCGGGCGAGGCGGACGAGGTTGATATGGTGCGTCCGGCCGATGGTGCCCACCTCCGCCATGAACTGCTCCTCGGACCTCCGGCCGAGTCCGCTGTGGAGGACCTTGACCGCCACCGCGAGGCCGTTGGGCAGCTGGCCCCGTAGACTGTGCCGAAACCGCCCGGCGCCGAGCCGGGACGAGTAGTTCGACGTGAACCCCTCGAGCTGCCGCGGGCTGAACTGGATGGGCTTCTCGTTCGCAATCTCCCGGAGGAAGTTCTCGACAGTGGCGTGCCTGAACTGGCGGTCCGCACCACCACATACGAGTCTGCGCCGCCGCCGCCGCCGCCGCCGCCGCCGCTGCCACCACCACCTTTGAATCGTGACCTGAGAAAGAGGAGTGCCACGAAGAGGATAAAGAGGAGTACGCTCAAGGTGACGGCTGCAAGCAAGAATGCTTGGAATAGTCAGTCCAGATGTGAAAAACGGTGGTTCCAACACAGAAAGATGCGCACGTTGCGGCCGGACGGCCGCGCCATCGATGCGCAGCGCACCTTACCAAAGGCCTTTGACGCCATACAGTACAGGATAAACTAGAACAGGGCACGGCCGGCCGGCAGGTGCGAGAAGATGACTTTGGTTTGGTTAGACATATATACTTGGGACGTCGTGAAGCCAAAACGCCCAAAGCCTGGATGCAAGCCAATTGCCAAGAAAACAAACGGCCTTGTCCATTCGCCGTTGTGCCTACGATATCTGGATCAACACGCTTTCCATTAAGTTAACTACTTCATTCCAAACTGTAATCATTTCAGGTTTGACAAAAATTGTAAAGACAACTACAAATATTTATGGCATTCAATAGGTATATTATAAAAATAAAATGAGTAAAGAATTTATCGATACTTAGTTGACATCATAAATAGCTAGCGACTCTCAAATAGCTAGTGACTAATAAATATCTAATCTAGCCCGCTCTCCTAGAAACATCTCTCACATAACTCTCAACTATAGTGTTTATTTTTTCTTATTTAGATGTCTCATCTAGCTAGCGATTTGTAAAGTGACATTGATAGCCAATAGAATTGTTTCTAGCTAACGATTTGGTAACCATTGAGACGCCCTGAGGCGACGGCAAGGTCCCGTTCTCCAAGGCCGAATCGCCAGCTAGAGGACCGCTGTACAGGGTCGTCGTCTCGAGTCGACGGCGCGGATCCTGCTGTGTGGGCGCACTTGGATCGAGGATTCTAACATGCCGTCACGGTTAGGTTCCCAACCGCCTCCCACTCCCACCTCCCTCACCCCTCCTAAGAGGTGGCGGTGGCTCCCCTACTCACACACACCGGATCCACCTCTCACTCTTTTTTGAACCAGCTAGCGCCGGTGCCCCATCTCCTTCTCCTCGTACACCATCTCCCGGAGGAGGAGATTCCTTGAAACTGCCAGCGCCGAGGGGGTACGAGTAGTTCCACATGACCCCTCGAGCTGCCGTGGGCTGAACCGGATGGGCTTCTCATGCGCAATCTCCCGGAGGAAGTTCTCCACAGCGGCGTGCCTCAGCCGGCGGTCCGGCATCACCACGTACGATTCTGTACCGCCGCCGCCGCCGCCGCCGTCGGCGGCACCTCACCTTTGAAGCCTGAGCTGACGGAGGAGTGCCACGAAGACGATCAAGACGAGAACGGTCAAGGCTATGGCTGCAAGCAAGAATGGAATAATCAGTTAGATGTAAAAAACGGTGGTTCGAACACAGAAAATGGCCTGCCAGATCCAGGCCGCACTGCACCATGCGCAGCGCACCGTACCAAAGGCGGACGCCATACAGTCGAGGATACGACTAGATCGGGGCACGGCCGGCAGGTGACTTTGGTTTGGTTAGATTTAGACGTATATATACTTGGGACGTCGTGAAGCCAAAACGCCCAAAAGCCTGGATGCATGCCAATTGCCGAAAAAAACAAAACGCCGCTTGTCCATTTGCCGTTGTGCCAACGATGGACCAACACGCTTTTCATTAACTACTCTAATTAAGTGTTCGGAGGTAGTATGTAGCTCGGAACGTTTATGCAGGAGATGGTCAACATTTTATCAAATGAAAGCAACCTTGTAAACATGTACCTAAATAATACTCCCTCCATCCCAAATTACAAGTCACTTTAATTATAAGTCACTTTGACTAAACCAAAGTGACTTGTAATTTGGGATGGAGGGAGTAAGATGTTATAGCTTTCGTACATACATTCCCTAACTTATAAGATATTTTAGCTTTCCTAGACACATTGTTTTTTTTTTACTAAATGTATCTTGTCATAGTATATATATCTAAGTTTATAACAAAAACTGCGCATCTAAAAACAAAAAATATCTTATAATTTAGAATTGGAACCAACTTAAATGAAAATTGTTCAGTACAAGAGCTCTTTCAGTGTCATGTAATTCCTTTCCACTTAATAAATTACTCTCTTCGTCTCATCGAATAAATGAATTCCTAGAATCCATACTGGTCAAACATTTTGGTCAAAGAATAAATCCAATCATACTAATTGATAATATAAATCTTAACTGTTTTTTTTTCTAGAAATTTTGTCAGAGATCAAATAGTTTGACTTGAGACAATTCTATAAATCCATTCTTTAGTGTGTTGTGCATGCTTGATGCACGGGCCAGCCATCTATACCCTGCTCAGAAGCTGAGAGGTGTAGGGTAGATCACATAGTATTGTGCCACAGCTGATCAGCTTTGTTTGTGCTACACAATAAATGTTTTTATGTATAGAAATTACTAGTGCAAACTTTGTATTGGGGAGTATAGTTTCTTATGATGGAGTCTTAGAGTTTGCACTGTGAGTGCCCTTAGCACAGCCATTGATCACTACTTTACATGTGGTCAAACTCTATACACTGATACAATCGTGATAGAGTAATATCATATCACAAACGGTAAGCAAGCACTGTAAACCCATGATGAACCAAAAACTTCTGTTGCCATGATATTACAGAGTTACAAGTTGTCCTGTTAGGGCTCCCCATTTCTCCATCATGCCTTGGGTCAAGATCCCATTCCCAGTACTACCACTCGTCATCATCGCCGTCCATAGGTTCGCCGCGAACCGGGCGTATTTACCATCGATGCTTTGGAACGGGTTCGGCGGCGGGGCTATGTCCACCTCGCCCTCCAGCATCTTCGCCACCGCACTCATTGGCGGCCTCCGCCCGGCAGTTGCCGCAAGCACCAGAACGCCACCTTGCACATCCTCTCCACAATCTCCCTTGCACTGCTGGCTCGGGCGGAGCGACGATGAGCTCCGTGAGATGGCCATTGTCGTACTTGTTCCACGCCCAGCATGGGGAACCACCGCTGGCTCTCGGCTGCCTCGTCGGTTCCGCCGCCGCCGACGATCTCGGCAGAGCATGCGGCTGTAGACGCCGCACTTCTCCGTGACACCCGACCGCATCCACATCTCTCGTGCGGCGAACCCAGCGCGTGCCTCGAATGCCGATACCGACCGGCGATGCGTGTGTCAGGGCTCACCAGCCGGCCAGCCCGGTCGGCGACCTTTGGGGCCGTGGCTGTCGAGGAGCACGCTGTCGGGCTTGATGTCGTAGTGCACGATCTCGCTGGCACTCCTCGTGCAGTACCGGATGCCCCTCGCCACACCGACGGCAACGTCGCCGCAGCCGGGAGGCCGACGGCGGCCCGGGCGGTAAGGTAGGCATCGAAGCGCCGCCGTGCTCCATGTACGACACCGTACAGGTCGCACGCGCCGCCGGGGCGAAGCCAAAGAGCCCGACGAGGTTGACGTGGTGCGGCGCCCGATGGTGCCCACCGCCATGAACTGGCGCCTCCTCGGTCTTTTGGTCCAGGCTGGCGTGGAAGAGTTTGACCGCCACGGGGGGGCCGTTAGGGAGCGCACCCTTGAACACTGCACCGGCCGCCAGAAAGCCGAGGCGGGTGGAGTAGTTTTCGTGTGAAGGCGGTGATCTGCAGCGGTGTAAACCTCAAGGGCTTCTCATGCCTGATCTCCCAAAGAAACTTCTCCACAGTCACGTGCCTCATCTGCACATTTATCTGTTATATTAGTATTTGCCAATAAAAGAAAATCCATTACGCTGGCCCCAATTTAATCATTGGAATTATAATTTAGGCATAGATTAACGAAAGTAATATGGTTGTATATGAAATGTATTTGTATATTATTGTAGGAAGCGTGAAAGCGAGTTGAACAACAACATGCTATAAGTTTTTGAGTGAAACATGCTAGAAGTTGATACCTCTAAAGGAACCTACTCTGTGCAAACATTGTATGCAATCATCAATGATAGAGGTGTGGTGCCTATATATGTTCAGTCGGTATGGAAATTAGTTATACCCCCAAGAGTTCAATTCTTCTTGTGGTTACTCTCCCATAATAGACTTTTTAACTAGAGAGAACCTACAAAAAAAAAGAAGAGAAGTGTCTGACCTTAGCTGTCTATTTTGTGCTGATATGGAATCGGTAAACCATCTGTTCTTTGAGTGCTATGTTGCTTCATCTGTTTGGGAAACTATTTCTGATCTGTTGGGCTTTGATATTGGCATGAGTTTTGAAGCAGTTGCTAAATTCTGGTTGTCAAATAAGAAGCACTTGTTGACAAATGCTATCTCTTCGGCTGTCATGTGGACTCTATGGAAATCACGGAATGAAATTTGTTTTCAGGGTGCCATTTGGATGGGGATGAAGACAGTGCTACTGAAGTTGACAACGATGTTAAGAAGCTAGCTGGTTCTGTTCAAAGAAGAGGACAAGTGTCGCCTGGAGGGACTGGTGCTACAACTGGAAGACATCTACAAACAACCAGTGCAGATCGAATGGACATCAACAGGATCGTCATCACTGTCGGCTCAATTGCCTGTTCTCTGTCTAGGGGATCCAAATGATGTCTCGGGTGCAGAAATGAATTGAAATAATATAGACGCCCAAGTGTATGAGTGTGTGTCTCTTAGACATGAGAGTGGATGTGTTTGACCACGCTTTAGCGCTTTGAACCTGTGTCTGCACGCTTTTTAGTTTTTGAATAAAAAGCTACTCTAAAAAAAAAAAACATGCTATAAGTTGCAGGGAAATATAATATGGTGATTTATAGAATCAATTTTCATCTCTCATCTTGTGAATTTGATATAGGCTTATATGTGAATTGGGGACAGTTGTGAAATGTCAAATTCCAAGTCAAATAGCCTAATCTATCAAGTAATCTCCAATCCCTCGTAAATAAAAAGGATAAAAACGACCCCTTAGATTAACTGAATGAATAAAATAACTGTTACCTGATCGTAGGGAATGATCCCTGCCGGGTCGCCATGGATATCGGCGTCCCCCCACACTAGGTCCTTGAAGGGGTTGGGTGGCGGAGTAATGTCCATGTTACCCTCAAGCATCTTCATCACCAGGACCATGGGTGGCCTTGCATCCGGCTGTGGCTGCATGCACCAGAACGCTACCTTGCACATCCCTCCACCGTCTCTGTCCGGTGCTGCAGATCATCATCATCTCGGGCGGCGACAACAACAACGGTGTGGCCGTCGTCATTGCCAGCAGGCGTGTCGCCCACCACGAGGTCCATGAGGTTCCCGCTCTCGTATTTTGTCCACGTTACCCTGGGGAACCACTGCTGGTTGCTCTTGGCCTCGTCCAAGTTCCTCCCTCCTCCGCGAGGGCTAGGATCTGGAGCACAAGCATGCGGCTGTACACGTCGAACTTGTCCCGCTTAAACCTGGCGCCTGCATAGACACTGCGCTTGCGCGTCCCGCCCCCCGCCCGCGTCTCATGAGGTGCGCGATCCCGAAGTCGGCGACCTTGGGCGTGAGCCCGCCGTCGAGGTCGAGGAGCACGTTGCTGGGCTTGATGCCATAGTGCACGATCTTGTGTTGGCACCCATCGTGGAGGTACTGGATGCCCCTGGCGACGCCGAGGGCGAGTGAATGTAGAAGATTAAGGTCCCGGCCCCGGCCGCAGTCCACGAGGAATGCGCCGACCGCGCGCCGCGTTCCATGTACTCCCACACCACTGAGCAAGACGGTGGCTCCGACAACGCCGTCGGTAGAGGTTTCATGGTGGAAGCAGTAGCCAACGAGCCTGACGAGGTTGGTGTGCCGCACCGCCAGATGGTGCCCACCACGCCGGGCGACGAACTCCTCCTCGGACCTCCAGTCGACGCCCAGTGTGGAGCTTCTTCACCGCCAGCTTGAGGCCGTTGGGGAGTGTGCCCGCTGCATACCGTGCCCAAGGCTCCGGCCCGAGACGGGCGGAGTAGTTGACCGTGATAGCGGACGAGCTGCCGGGTGGCTGAACCTTTACGGGTTCCTTCCCCGTCGGCGATCTCCCGATAACATCGTTGTCCTCCAGCCGGATTTGCAGCCAGTAGAAAAACGAGAAGAGCAGGACTATGAATATGATGAAACCCACTGCAGGATGCAAGAGACATCAACAGAGAAAATTTTAAATCAGCACAGCTTATTCAGATCAGTCAGAGAATCAAAGATGCATGGATGCTCCCCCACCTACTGCACCTATGGTGACTTCTTGGCTCATCTTGGCGAGATTTTGGTTGAGTAATCTTTGGTGAGGTTGGGTTGATATCAGAAAGGCGTGCGCAATGCAAGAGAACTATCTTAACGACGAGTTGGCAGCTGTATGTACTTAGCTTGGAGCAAATGGCGATAATATGGCATCATCAGAGAATATGACAACTTGGATGATGTCCATGCATGTCAAACCACCAACTCCCGGCCGGCAGGCACGATGTTGACACCCTTCGTTCTTTGCTTTCAAAATTGATATGATGAAAGCTTATGATAGGGTGGAAATGTGGAATGGGCTTTAGTTACGTGGTGTATTACAGATCGAACTCGGTTCACATGATTCAATTCATGGATGGTTCTATTGTTGTGGTGTGTTTCCTCTGTGCGCTGTGCTACGCCATAAGGTTTAATAGTAACTGAAACTTTATATCCAACAAGAAGCATTCGGCAATGAGGTTTATATTTATTTTTTTCGTCTTGTGCGTAGAAGGACTGTCATGCTTATTAAAAAAGAAGAAGGCTCTTTGGAAGGATTAAGAAATGGAATTTTAGGGCCATGGATCAATATCCCATTTATTATTTGCATATGACAACACCTTCTTTACAAGGGGAGGATAAATGAAGTGTCTCGAAACTGAATTTTTTTTTCAAAATCATGCCTGTACGTGTATTGCTTTAAGAGAAAAAAATAGAGTTTGTTGGGCTTAATACGTTCGTCAGCGAGCGGCCATAGAACATGATCGAGAAGCAAGCACACTACAAATATGACCGCTCGTACGGTGCAGCTGAAACCTGTTATAACTAAGAAGAAACAATTGTGCGACTAGAGCCTGTGGTCCCGAACTACGGCACAAAGGCAAAGAGTGGCGCTAGCTTGCTATAGTGATGGGTCTAGACATAGAGTCAATTTACAAAAGTCATCCATCTTCTTTGGGAACCAATGTCCTGACGATTCAAAAGAAAGAGTAATGAATGAGCTTGACATCTTTTTTTTTTTTTTTTTCAAAAGCGTGCATAATATGTTCTTCATTAAGAGAAATTGGAATCAAGTTTACACTGGCCGTTTGGTGTAATGACGAGCAACCATTAGCCACATGGGTTGAACACTAACAAAGATCGCTAGCTAGAACGGCGGAGTTTAAGGGCTTGTACTAGGCTAGGAAACTAATGTGCGACTAAAGCGGCGTGCGAGCCGTTTATGGCTCGTACAAACCTTCCAAATCCTCCTCCCCCCCCCCCAACAAAGCGGGACGCCCGAACACGGGAGGAGCTTGTGCACGACCTCCCGCCTAGAAGATGGGACAACATCACTGAACATTTCATGGAACCTCACGGCGATCATGGGGTCCGGGGTATTAGACACCACGTGCTCGGGTTGCCCAGCCCACTTGTTCAACAAGATCGCCACGCCTGCTTCTCCGGTTGAGCATCGTGGAAAGCAGATTTGGCGTTAATCAGTAGCTGTGACGTGGGATCCAGTCATCGTCATCTACCCTTGACCTTCACGTGCGAGGCGGAACATTGATTAGAGGCTCCTCCAATGGCAGTGTCAAGGAGTCGATGAAGGTTGCTAGCGAAGCTGCTGTAGCCTGTAGGCGCACCAGCAGAAAAGGTGCGGTGACAGGGCATCGCAGTCTACTTATTTTATTTAGGTATACCGACTTGTAGTAAAAGATTTGGAATTGTATGGAGAGTTGGCAACGGTAAAACAATACCTTTATCTGCCCCTCCTCATGCCCTCCAAATCCATAGAGATGACAGTCGACGAGGTGCCCGCGGCCTCGGAAGCCCTCGCGTGCACTCGGCGCCACTGCCCATGCCCTCCACCCTCTTCCTACCTCATGCCTAACCACAGTGGCGGACATTCGGCGGCTTTGTTACCAACCGCGAGGGAGAAACGACGTCGCGATCAATTCTGGCCGCAAAAGGTGATTCGAGTGGGCTAATCGGATGATTTAGGCTCTGTTTGGTTTCCATAAGTCAGGTGACTTATTAAGTCAGGTAACTAAAATCATTGACTTATAAGTCGCCTGTTTTGGTTGCAACCTGACTTATAAGTCAAGGAAAAAAAAAAGAAGAGAAAATGAGTGACTTATAAGTCAGGTGAAAAAAGAAGAGAAAATGGTTGCAATTGACTTATTAGACTTATAATTTTAAACGGAGAGCTGTACTCCCTCCGTTCCCCAAATTATAAGTCGTAATATGTTTACCGGCAAAAGTCATGCCTCAGTTTTTGTTTAATAAAAACAAGTTAATGGACTTGTTCAACAAAATACTTTAGATATGCTTCAACTGGGGTAATAATGTAAATATATTTGTAGCAAGGCCTTTTTCTTTATGCATGGTACAACATGGCCTTACAAAACAGTATCAAAACATGCTACTGAATGAGTGTGGATCTAATGCAGAGATATTATTGTATATATAATTCTAAAAAGGATATTATTGTATATATACATCTACAAGGCACACCAACATGATTTTTCAGATATTCGCAAAAAGAAAACAAACATGATTTTTCAGATGTGAAGAAAGGAAAAGGTCTAGGTGGTCTGGCCAAGCTCAATATTAGGCTCCCCGTTGTATCGTCCCAGAGGCATTGCCGGCATTGCCACTCGTGGTCGTCGTCGTCCACAGGTTCGCCGCAACCGGCGCTGCCATCAGATGCTGGAACGGGTTCGCCGGCGGGGCTATGTCCACCTCACCCTCCAGCATCTTCGCCACGGCACTCATCGGCGGCCTCGCCTCCGGCAGCTGCTGCAGGCACCAGAACGCCACCTTGCACATCCTTTCCACCATCTCCTTCCACTGATGCCGCTCCACCTCGTCTGTCACCGCAGTCCCCGCGGTACGGCTGGTGCCACGGCTCGAGCTTCGATGGCGCGCGGCGGCGACGAGCTCCGCGATCTCGCCTCTGTCGTACTTGTTCCACGCCAGCATGGGGAACCACTGCTGGCTCTCGGGCCGCCTCGTCGAAGTTCCGCCGCCTCCCGGCGATCTCGAGCAGGAGCATGCCGAAGCTGTACACGTCGCACTTCTCCGTGGCGCCCGACATCATCCACATCTCCGCGCCGGGCGCGTGCCGGGCGTGCCGCGCGACGCCGGAGACGGACACGTGCGTGTCGCCGCGCGGTTCACCAGCGGGCCAGCCCGAAGTCGGGCGACCTTGGGCGTCGGTCGCCCGAGGAGCACGTTCCGGGCTTGATATCGTAGTGCCGCGATCTTCTGCTGGCACTCCTCGTGCAGGTACGGATGCCCTCGCCACGCCGGCGGGCGATGTCACGCAGCGCCCGGAAGGCCGGCGGCCCGGCCTGGGCCAGCAAGGTAGGCGTCGGCGCGCCGTGCTCCATGAACTTCGTAGGCGGCGCGCGCGGGCGTCATCGAAGCGAAGCGAAGAGCCTGACGAGGTTGGCGTGGTGCGTGCGCCCGATGGTGCCCACCTCCGCCATGAACTGCGCCTCCTCGGTCTTCTGGTCGAGGCTGGCGTGGAAGACCTTGACCGCGGCGGCGAGGCCGTTGGGGAGCGCGCCGCTGAACACCGTGCGAAGCCGCCGGGCGCCGAGCGTTTTGGCGTAAGCAGCGCGCGGAAGCCGGCAACCTGCCGCGGCGTGAACCTGAAGGGCTTCTCGTGCCTGATCTCCCAGAGGAACTTCTCGACGGTCGCGTGCCTGATCTGGTAGTCGGACACCACCGCGTAGCGCTGCGCCGGCGACGTTCCCCGCTCCACGCCGCCCGACGCATGACTGGGCACGCCTGTTCGTCACGCAGCAGAGGAACAGCACGCCCAAGAAGGCGACGATCGCCACCAACATGATCGCGCCAATAGCTGAAAGAGTACGTTGAAAACGAGATCAGTAAGGAAATTGAAACGGTTGCTGATAGTTATCCTGCAAGATCAACGCCGGTATCCATCGATCGATCGATCGGTACGGCACAGGACCGATGCTCACGCACCAATGGGTGGGATCACCATCTTGAGTTCTTGACCGGCAGGAAGTATGAGTTCAGTGCAGATTGGGATATAGGAGGAAGACAGGAAGCTGAAATAAGAGTGACTGGTTCATCCAGCGCCGTCGCCGACCATGGAAAGTCACAAACCATCTAAGAAGAAGACAAAGATGATTATGTATGGAGTTTTGAATGGGATGTTCTGATCCTTCTACTTAATTCAATCGGAGAGAAATGACGTTGTCTTTAATCAATCAATAGCTAAACTACCCAATCACCAATACTGGAGTGTTTGAATACTAGTAAACAAAAGGTTATATATTATTACCTTTCTTTATACCGGTAAACATAATGCGATTAGGAAAAACTTATCTTTGACTCCAAGTCCTTTAACAACACCGAGTCAAGATAATAAATACAAGTATCAGACTACCTACTAGCATGATGTATATTTGTCATATAAATGGTACCTTAATGCATCCATTGACAAGTGGACACTAAGGTCTAAGCTTGTCTATCCACTTGTATCCAAAACCTCCCTAGTGATTGGTTTGGCTTTGAGGCCTGGCCAGGCCCTAGGGGCAGGGGACTTTGCCCAATAGGCCCAAACATCTTCTAGGGATAACACCATAGGGTCACAACATAGTTGAAATTATATGTATCTCTTTTCCCAATAATTACCATTTTATTAATTTCAATGAAGACAAAGAAAGGATCCATGCTTATTCCGGCCTGTAATATGTACCAACTCATTGATACACTAGATAAAGGTATTGTTTATTTTACCATTGCCAGCTCTCCATACAATTTTTTCATAAAAAAACTCTCCATACAATTCCACATCTTTTAATACAAGTCGGTATACCTAAATAAAATAAGTAGATTGCAGTGCCTCAATGTGGATGTTCAGCTCATTCATTACTCTTTCTTTTTTGAATCATCAGGACATCGATCGGTTCCCAAAGAAGATGGATGACATGTAATTTATTATTATTATTATTATTTTTTTTTTTGAAACAGACATGTAAATAAATTGACTCTACTATGTCCAGACCCTTGACTATAACGAGTGCTGATTTCAGTGTTGATACACGTCATTTATCCTCCCTTGTAAGGAAGACGTTGTCATATGCAAATAAGAAATGGGATATTGATAGCCCTAAAATTCCATTCCTTAATAATCCTTTCAAAGAGCCTTCTTCTTTTCTAATTTTATTAATAAGCATGACTATCCTTCAGCGCACAAGAGGAAAAAAAAAAAATTATGAACTGATTAGATATTTAGATCTCCATGCCGAAAGCTTCTTGTTGGACAAAAGGATTGAGTCAATTCACCATTATTTTCTTATGGCGTAGCATATATAGCAGTAACACACCGAGGAAACACACCACATAACAGTAGATAACATCATGAAAACGTGGAAACACACCATGGAAACACACCGAGGAAATACTAAATCATGAAAACTGAGCTTCTGTAATACACCACATAAGTATAGCCCATTCCACCTTTTTTTTTTTTTTTTTCAAGAACTTGCATTAGCACGTATTTCATTAAGCAGAAAAAAATAGACTTTCTTACAACCACTTTGTAGTAACAGTAATTCAAAGATTACTAAAACCCAAAGCCAACACCCTTCGACTTACTCGCATGAGGTTGTTATTACACAAAAATCAAATTTGCAACTACTAAGCGACCTATGCAAGTGATGAAGGAACTAGCTAGATGCCTTCCTCGTCCAAAACCGAACATATTCAACTTCAAAGCCACCGGGTCAAGCTCGGTGCCTAAAAGATGCTCGGTGACTCTCATGGGCGTAGTCAAATAACGATGCCCTGAAGGCGGCTTTGCACAAGCCTTACCATCTCCAAGCCAACACTGGGCGAGGGTGGCACCACTCCCAACTTCTGCATGAGTATGGACTGAGCTTGCCTGGTGAAGTCTGCCTCGCGCGGCATGGTGGCGATGCGTTCACTACATCACAGTGACATAGGGGCCGACGTCTAAGGCTTGCGCAACCGTGGTGGCCCAGGAATGAGTGGCATCTACATAGGAAGGTAGAACCACTCCTCCAAAATTTCCAATCGTAGGGTGAAGTGAACCTTGGTCGTGTAGCCAAACGACCCACATCGCAGCTCGCAGAATCCGCCGATGGTGCACCATCTACATCGTTAGGCAATGTATGGGTGGTCATGTTGATGGGTCGCCAAACTAGAGGCATGACCGACGACTGCACCGCAAGTTTCGCCTCCAACAACATCGGTGGACTACAAACAATATGTTCGGTGTAGCACGGCGAGCTCTGCCCCATCAACACCACCGGGATCATGCTCACCACTAGCAACATCTTCAAACCCACATCGGGTTGAAGACCGACCCTGGAAGGCTCAGATTGAACACTATGTCCTCCGAGATGTGGTACTTCAAGGAAATGTGCGGCCGAACCTCCACCGGTGAGACGGTAGCACACAATGTGACGAGGACGAGGGAGGTGTCCGCATCTAGGAAGCCCGTTCCACCGCATCATAAGCTTTGATCATATCAATTTTCAAAGCAAAGAACGAAGGGTGTCAACATCATGCCTGTTGTCTAAACGTGTCAATGTGAGGACTGGACGATAGCCCAGATGATTAGCTTCCAGGCCAGGTGTGGAAGCAACCGCTCTGGGGTTCAATCCCCATCAGAGACGGACTTACACACCTCATTTTCTTCTTAATATAAAGCCCCCTAGTTCCTCCTAGGTTGGGTCTCGCGTCCATGCTACACAGTACTGATGCTACATCCAAGATTGTCACGCATGTACATCATCTGCGGCTTGGTTTTTGGCTCCAGATAGGTGATACATCCAAGCTGTTATATTCTTTGATGATGCTTATTCTCGCCAGCTGCTCCAAAGCTAAGTACACGTACAGCTGCCCGTCGTCGTTAAACTAGTTCTTGCATTGCGCACTTACTGATATCAACCCAATCTCGCCAAAGATTATTCAACCCAAACCTCGCCAAGATGAGCCAAGACGCCACTATAGGTGAAGTAGGTGAGGGCGCATCCATGCATACGCATCTTTGATTCTCTGACACTGTTCTGAATAAGCTGTGCTGATTTAAATTTTTCGTTGTTGATATCTCTTGCATCCTGCAGTGGGTTCCATCACATTGCTAGTCGTGCTCTTCTCGTTTTTCTTCTGGCTGCGCATCCGGCGGGAGGACAACGACGCTATCCGTCAGATCGCCGACGGGAAGGAACCTGTAAAGTTCAGCCACCGGCAGCTCGCCCGCTATACGGACGACTACTCCGCCAGTCTCGGAGCCGGAGCCTTGGGCACGGTGTACAGGGGCACGCTCCCCAACGGCCTTAAGCTGGCGGTGAAGAAGCTCCACGCCCGGCGTGGACTGGTGGCAGTCCGAGGCGGAGTTCGCCCGGCGTGGTAGGCACCATCGGCGGTGTTGGCACACCAACCTCGTCGGCTCGTTGGCTACTGCTTCCACCATGAACCCTCTACCGACGGGGTTCCGGCGCCACCGTCGGCGCGCAATGGTGTGGGAGTACATGGAACGCGGCGCGCTCGGCGCGCATTCCTCGTGGACTGCGGCCGGGGCGGGGCGGGGCGGGACCTTAATCTTCTTCATTCACTCGCCCTCGGCGTCGCCGGGGCATCCAGCACCTCCACGATGGGTGCCAACACAAGATCGTGCACTATGGCATCAAGCCCCGCAGCGTGCTCCTCGACGGCGGGCTCCGCCCAAGGTCGCCGACCGGGCTCGCGCAGCTCTCATGAGACGAGGCGGCGGGGGCGGCAGCGCAGCCGCCCGGGTTTCGCGGACAAGTTCGGCGTGTACAGCCGGCATGCTTGTGCTCCGGATCCTAGCCCTCGCCCTCGCCCGGGGGAACGGACGAGGCCCGAGCAAGCAGCAGTGGTTCCCCGGGGTGGCGTGGGCCGAAATACGAGAGCGGGAACCTCATGGACCTCGTGGTGCTTGCAGGCAATGACGACAGCCACGCCCGCGGTTGCCGCCGCCGGAGATGATGGTGACGATCTGCAGCAGCGCACGAGAGGCGGTGGAGAGGATGTGCAAGGTGGCGTTCGGTGCATGCAGCGACTGCCGGATGCAAGGCCACCCATGGGCCTGGTGGCCCTGTTTAAAATAGCGCTAAGGGTATTTAGCGTTTGGGCGTCGAAAACGCTATAGCGGCGCTATTAGCGCGCTATTTGGCGCTATAGCGCTAAAGCGGCGTCGCGGCAGTGTCTTCGGCCGCTATTAGCGCGCTATTTGCCGCTATTAGCGCTATTTGTTACTGAGGGCCTGGTGGTGAAGATGCTTGAGGGTGACATGGACATTACTCCACCACCAAACCCCTTCAAGGACCTAGTGTGGGGGACGCCGATATCCATGGCGACCCGGGGATCTTTCCCTACGATCAGGTAACAATTTTATTTTATTTTCATTCATTCAGTTAATCTAAGGGGTCGTTTGCATCCTTTTATTTAGGAGGAATTAGAAGTTACTTGATAGATTAAGCTATTTGACTTGGAATTTGACATTTCACAACTGTCTCAAATTCACATATAAGCCTATATCAAATTCATAAGGCGAGAGATGTGAAAATTGATTCTATAAATCACCATACTATATTTCTACCCGGCCTGCAACTTAATTATAGCATGTTTGGCAACATATTCTATGGAAACCGACCTGCTGTGAAAACCTGTGTAAACCATGGCAAAAAGTCATCTAAATTTATCAAAAAACTCACACATGTAGATGATATTATGATACATAACCTTGTAAAATATCTTGTACAAACTCGACATCGTTTGTGAGATAGCATGTTGTTCAACTCGCTTCCTCGCTTCCTACAATAGAAATGTAAGATATAGATATCTCCCTTGTATGGCTACAATAATATACAAATACATTCATGTACAACCATATTATCTTCGTTAATATATGCCTAAATTATAATTCCAATGATTCAATTGGGGCCAATGTAATGGATTTTCTTTTATTGCCAAATACTAATATAACAAGATTTATAATGTTCAGATGAGGCACGTGACTGTGGAAAAGTTCCTTTGGGAGATCAGACATGTGAAGCCCTTAAGGTTTACACAGCGGCAGATCGCTGCGTTCACGCGCAACTACTCCCACCGGCTCGGCTCCGGCGGCCGGTGCAGTGTTCAAGGGTGCGCTCCCTAACGGCCTCGCCGTGGCGGTCAAGGTCTTCCACGCCAGCCTCGACCAGAAGACCGGGGAGGCACAGTTCATGGCGGAGGTGGGCACCATCGGGCGCACGCACCACGTCAACCTCGTCAGGCTCTTTGGCTTCTGCCGACGGCGCCGTGCGCGCTTTTCGTGTACGAGTACATGGAGCACGGCGCGCTCGGCGCCTACCTTGCTGGCCCAGGCCACGCCGTCGGCCTCCCGGCGTTCGCAGCGACATCGCCGCCGTCGGCGTGGCGAGGGCATCCGGTACCTGCACGAGGAGTGCCAGCAGAAGATCGTGCACTACGACATCAAGCCCGCAGCGTGCTCCTCGACAGCGCGCTGGCGCCCAAGGTCGCCCGACTTCGGGCTGGCCCGGCTGGTGAGCCGTGCAGACACACACGTCTCGGTGTGCGGCATTCGAGGCACGCCAGGGTTCGCCGCGCCGGAGATGTGGATGCAGTCGGGGTCACGGAGAAGTGCGGCGTGTACAGCTTCGCATGCTCCTGCTCGAGATCGTCGGGAGGCGGCGGAACCGACGAGGCGGCGCGGAGAGCCAGCGGTGGTTCCCCATGCTGGCGTGGAACAAGTACGACAATGGCCAGCTCACGAAGCTCATCGTCACTCCAGCGAGCCAGCAGTGCAGGGAGATTGTGGAGAGGATGTGCAAGGTGGCGTTCTGGTGCGTGCAGCAACTGCCGGAGGCGAGGCCGCCAATGAGTGCGGTGACGAAGATGCTTGAGGGCGAGGTGGACATAGCCCCGCCCGGCTAACCCGTTCCAGCATCTGATGGCAGCACCGGTTGCAGCGAACCTGTGGACAACGAGCGATGACGAGTGGTGGCAATGGGAACGGGATCTTGACCCAAGGCATGATGGAAACAAGGGGAGCCTAACAGGACAACTTGTAACTCTGTAATATCGTGGCAAGAGATGTTTTTGGTTCATCATCGGTTTGCAGTGCTTGCTTACCGTTTTTAATACGACATTACTGTATCACGATTGTATCAGTATAGAGTTTGGCCACATGTATAGTAGTGATCAATGGGTGTGCTAATGCAATGAAATGAACATATCTGAAAAAGTTCTCTCCAACAACCGATACAGTTGCAACCTTTGGATGAAGGCAATCCTTCAATGAAATCCATACTCACCACTTGCCAAGCATGAGTGGGAATGGGCAAAGTTTGTAACAAACTAGAGCACTGTTTAGATCCCAAAATGCAAACGGTAAAGATTGTCACATCGAATATGTCGGCACATGCATCCACTAAATCTATTTAAGATAAAAAAAACTGATTTCACCATTAGCTTGTAATATAGTTTAGTTCAGATCTTCTAGCATGAAAAATTAAGTGGTTGAGATATTTTTATAGGCAACTGCTCCGGTAGTCCTCCTTTTAAATATTGTGCGTATCTCAAAGCCATGCTCAGAAATGGGATAGCCTGAAGAATTCATATACATGCCGATGCCATGCTCACAAATGGGATTATAGTCATCATGCACATGTTGCTTTCGGACGAAATAGCATCTCAGTAGGTTGCAGCTGCTTCAAGTCTGAACCAACAAGTTCAGATCTTGCCAACAATTAAACTTAGAGATGAGCAATACATTAATCCAATAAAAGACAAGAATAAAAAAGCATGGATATATGCTCCAATAAAAAAGAGGTCTGAATTACCATAACAAATTAACATCGCAGAACGGTAGTGCATAAATAATACTTCTCCTATGATGAATTATAAGATGGCCATAGTTAAACTATGTAAACAATTCATTTGTGCTCATCTACCAAAAAAATGCTTTAGTTGCAACATCTTGACATACTTGCATCTGCTAACCTGCAATGTGGAGTTATTATAGTTAAATTCGCATATAATGAAAGAATTGTTGTCATATTTATAGTTTCTAAATAACAAATTATATAACTATGTCACATATAACTATGTGACATCAAATTATACAGAAGTTAGGGGCATCCTGTAATCCCGTAGATATGTAAGATATCTTTGTAACTCCCACCATCTAGTAATTCACATAGCAAGTAGGACTCCACGTATAAACAAAGGGCCATCAAATTGTATAACTAGTGACATCAAACTACACAGAAGTTGGGGGCAATGGCGTGAGTGGCGGTGCATCCATGGCAGAAAAATGGCTAGTGCATTGTGCAAGACTTCTAAGATCGTCTAGACATAGAATGCAGTAGGGTATTTTCGATCTCTTTTTCGGGTAAACAAAACATCTTGATCTTGAGACGAGGAAAGGTATACCTTCACGTGGAGAAGCCGAAGAGGATCCGTCTCCCATCATGGCGATGTTGACGACAGCGAGGGGAAGAGGCCACGAACGGCGTGGGTACTGGAGGCCTGCTCCACTCCACGGGCGAAGTAGGCGACGTGGTGACGGGAACACCGGTGGCGCTTCCCACTACTTCGCACTCTCCCTCTGGATCGGTTAGGGTTGTGGGGTGGAGTTGTGGCGGCTCAGGTGAACCTCATGCCTTGTTCCTGGACCCCACCCCTTCTTTATATAGCACAGCACAGCAGGGGCCCACCAACCATGTAACGGGTTGGACGCCCCCGATCAGGGCGCTGATCAAGGCCCATGGTCGTTGGGCCTGTTGGGACTGAAGAGATCATCTAACAATCTCCCCCTTGATCTCATCCTTTATCTTGTTCTTTTCTTTTAGCTCTCTTGTTCCATAATAGATTAGTGCGTAGATCATGTTTCATCGTCACGATCAACTGCCGATAGATTTAACAGCTACAAGGCACGCCTCTGTTCAGAAACATATTCTATTATCTTTTTGGGCCTTTAGTCCTGAGATGATAGGCTATCCCTTAACCCCATGCCGGCTAAGTGCTCCTTGAACACGTTGGGCGGTAAGCCTTTCGTTAGCGGATCCGCGAGCATCTTTGTCGTACTTATATGCTCGAGGCTCATCATCTGATCTCGGACTCTATCTTTCACAACGTAATACTTTATGTCAATGTGTTTGGCGGGACCACTTGACTTATTGTTGTGAGTATCTTTTGCAATTTGGATAGTTGTCCGCGATATAACTTTAGTGGTCTTTGTATACTATCTACCACTTCCAATCGGTACAAATTTCTTTAGCCAATTCAGCTGCCCTAAGGCCTCATAGCATGCCACGAATTCTTGATGATGTAGTAATCGTCTTCTGTTTGGTGCTTTTCCACGAAATGACACCATTTGCGAAAGTGAATATATATCGGCGTGGATTTTCTGTCATCTCCCGCATAATCTGAATCTGAATACCCCACAATCTGCAGGGAATCTGTTTTTCTGTACGTGAGCATGAGACCCTTCGTACCTTACAAATAGCGCAAGACTTTCTTTACTAACTTCCAGTGTTTTCTTCCTGGATTACTATGGAATCGCCAAGTAACCCAAAGTAACAAAAAGCCAAGTCGGGCGTGTGCACACTTGTGCATCTTGTAAGCTCCCAATTGTGGGGCACTAGAAATCCCCATATCTATCGCCCTTGAATATAGGAGTAGGTGAGGGACTGCATTTGTGCATACCATATTTCTCTAGAATTTTTTTTTCTATGTATGCCTTACGTGATAATCCTAAAACCCCTTTAGTTACGTCTCGGTGAATTTCAATTCCCAGGATGAAATTAGCTTCACCAAGATCTTTCATCTCGAAATCTAAGGACAAAAACTTTTTTGTTTCCAGTAGTAGACTGACATCACTACTCGCAAGCAAGATATCATCTACATACAGGATTAGGAAGATATACTTCCCATTCTTAAACTTTTGCGTAAACGCAATTGTCCTCCACATTTTTGCAAACCCGAAACCTTTAATCGTTCTGTCAAACTTCAAGTACCACTATCTCAAAGCCTGCTTTAGCCCATAAATCATCTCTTTAGGAGGCATCCCATCTTTTCTTTTCCTTCCATGACAAAACGTTTCGGTTGTGCTATGTAAACATTCTCCTCTAGATCCCTATTTAGGAATGTCGTCTTCACATCCATCGGATGTAATTCTAAATCATAATGTGCCCCAAGGGACATTATAATTCTGAAGGAATCCTTACATGAGACCGGAGAAAATGTCTCATTGTAGTCGATTCCTTCTCTATGTGAGTAACCTTTTGCCACGAGACAAGCTTTGAATTTATCTATATTCCCTTTGGAGTCATATATTTTATTTTGTAGACCCATTTACGACCCTCTTTGTCTTGGCTCCTTTAGGAATTTCTTCTAATTCCCAAACATCGTTGGTACTCATTGATCTCATTTCATCTTCCATGGCTTCAAGCCACTTGGATGAATGTTTGCTTCTCATGGCTTGTTCAAATGAGGTGGGATCACCCTCCATTTGAAATTCTTCGATGATGTTATATAATTCATAATCATCACTTGAGATAGCTGGCTTTCTTTGCCTTTGAGACCTCCTAGTAGCCGGAACATTTTTACATTTGGAGGCTGCATTTGCTCCTCCTTATCGCGTGGCAATAGTCTCTATTTCAATAGTTTCTATTGGATCGAGGGACAAGTTCCACATCATCATTCCTTGTTGCCACGGGAGGAATAATCACAATCATAGGGGATGGCGTCAAAGTATCGGCATCGGGCTGGCGACAAACCACAACGGCGGTGTGAAATAAGGCTCTTGAGTCATTGGGGTAGGTGCATACACACATTTCTCCTCAAGATCAATCTTTTTTTGCCTTTGTCACGCTGCCTCTTATCATCTCTTCTTCAAAGAAATTAGCATGTCTCGTTTCCACAAATTTTGTGAAATTCTTTGGGCGGTAGAAGCGAAAACCTTTCGATCTTTCGGGATAGCCAATAAAATGGCAACTCTTTGTTTTGGGATCTAACTTCCCAATTGTCGGGTTAAATATCTTTGCCTCTGGGGACTCCCCCGGACCCATATGTGATTTAATGAGGGTGCCCTTCCGCCCACAGTTCATACCGTGTTTTTCGGCACCGACTTCTTCGGGTACTCTGTTGAGAATGTGTATGGCAGTTTTAATGCCTCCATAGTATTCCATCGAGGGTGCGGTTGCGTCTTTCGGCTGCCCCATTTCTTTGAGGTTCGCCCGGCATAGAGTCTTGGGCAACTATGCCTTGTTCCTGAAGGAACTTTGCAAGAGGTCCTGGAACTTGGCCATATGGGGTGTGCGTACCATAGTATTCCCCTCCACGGTCGGATCGACTAACTTTTTTTTTTAAAGCGTGCTGATTTTCAACTTCAGCCTTAAATATCTTGAATTTATCCAATGCTTGATCTTTCTTTGATTGGATAAATATAACCATAGCGGGAATAATCATCTCGTGAATGTTATGAACATATCATATCCATCCATACTATTTCTTTGGGAACGGACCATAGATGTCTGTGTGAATAATCTCTAAAACACATGTGCTTCAAGCGTAGCATTTTTTCTTTATTTTCTTTACATATTTTCCTTTCATGCAATCAATGCATTGTTCTAAGTCTGAGAACTCTAATGGAGGAAGAATTTCATTCTTAACAAGTCGCTCTATTCTCCCCCTCAAAATGTGGCCCAAACGCAGCGGTGCCACAATTTTGATGTATCTAGAGTTCTCTTTCTTTTTTTATCAGTACTGTACTTTCGATGGTACGGTTGCATTCACCTCGCGTACGGATTTCTCATGGTCACGTAGCGATAGCAAGTAAAGATCGGTAATCTTAAATGCAACAGTAACCAATAAATCTTTATAATAAATCACATATCTGCCATTACCAAAATGACAGTCAAATCCATCATCATCTAGGCGAGACACACTTATTAAGTTTCTCTGTAATGTCGGTACATAAAAACATTTTTAAGAATTAAAATATAGCAGTAGTAAGAGTCAAGGCAAGCTCTCCGACCGCTTCTACATCCGCTAGGACTCCATTGGCTACTTTAATCTTGTCTTCGTTTCTTTGTGTTGTTCTCGTTATACGGAATCCCCGTAAAGAGTTGGCAACATGAATAGTTGCTCTGAATCAATCCACCAAGTGGTTCTAGTATAAGCTGTATACAGGGTTTCATCTATAAATGAAATAATGTTCTCACCATTCTTTGCCATGATGTTCTTTAAGTGCTTTGGACAACCGTGCTTGTAGTGTCCTCTTTCTTTGCAGACGAGACATTGATCTTTGTCGACTACAAACTTGCCTTCTGAAGGCTTATGCTACTGGGCTGGAGCTTTTCTTTTGAAATCACCCTTGGAGGAAGAGGGATTTCCTTGATTTCCTTGAGGCTGAGGGTTCTTTTTGTTGGGGCACACATAGTTAATGGAGCCACCAGCTAAAAGCCTTGATTCTCTGTTCTTCTTGCACACACATATTCATAGTCTTGTCAATATTCCACCCCTCGGGGTTCATATTGTAGTTGACCCTAAAAGGCTCAAACTCTTTTGGTAATGAAGCAAAAATCAAATGGACAACAAGGCTTTCCTTGAAATCTAGGTCCATAGGCTTAAGCTTATTATTTATTTCAACCAATCTGTTTATGTGTTTTCTGAGGCCCCCGCCTGTGTACCTTTCTAAAAAGCAGATTCTTTGAATCAGCTGTGTAGCGTAAGTCTTTGAAGAGCCAACAAACCGACTCTTTATTTCAAAGTACTCCATGACAGAGGCACAATCTTCAAGTGAGCTCCCAATAGTAGGATCAATAGTGTTTTTGACCACTGCCTTAGCTTTCTTGTTGGCAGATTCCCACTTAGGAAGCTCACTTTCATATTTACGTTTGCTGACCACATGGACCTGCTCTTTTTGCTGCCAAACAACATCTATGTGCAGTGGCCTCCCTAACGGATGCCACAGCCTCGTGGGACATGGCGTAGAGAGAGGATCCCATCCGGCCCATCCATGATGAAAAACAGCTCCAGCTTTACGTACCACTCTTGGTAATTTTCTCCTGTCGGTGTTGGGATATCTTTGATGTTCATCATCATGGAGAAACCTCATGAAATCATTCAATTCAAGTGAGAACATGTGATGATGACAATAACATTGCATGCCTTAATTCCAACGTTGGTCAAAAAATAAAACATACAATACTTTGTGCATTAAATCTATATCACCGTTGGGCAGAGAAAATAGACATAATACATGTAAAACTTCTGTAATTAAATTTTGGAGTAAAAGTTTTTTAAATTCTCCCATTGGTTCGAATTTAATAAATTCTCTTTTGACTTGAAATTTAAATTCTCCTGTTGGTTCGAATTTAAAAAAGACAAGACACGTGTCATATTTAAGTATGCAGCGGAAACATTAATCATGTCATAACTCTATTTTCCGAAACTCAATAATATAATACTGTTCACCGATAAAATTGTACATTGATTTGAATCAAAATTCAATTCAAATTCATCAAAATATGGATCAATATAGTTTCTAAAAAATTCAAAATTGTGACTGTGGATGTTTGGGCGGTGGCGAACCATTCGCCCAAAGCACCTGATTCGACCTTCGGCCTATTAATGCGCCAAGTAAAGCACGCGCTGACCGAGCCAAAATCGCCGCAGGCCCATCAAGCGAAACCAGCTCGATCCGAGCCATTCGTTTCTATCCGACGGACGAGCATCGATCTCGGAAGATCAAAAACCGCCCGGCCGGCTCCCTATAACCCTAATCCTCATTTCCTTTCTGTTCGAAAGGCGCCAGCGACGCTAACGCTTTGCCCTGTAGCACGGCAGCGGCGCGGAGATCTTTGTCGCGGCTCCCCGGCCTCGCCCTTCTTCTCTTTCCTCTAGTCCCTCCCCTCTGCGTACTTACTGTGCACGTGAATGGAGCAGCAGACGTCGACCGTCCATGGCGGCCGGAGGAGCGACTGAGATGGCGCCACAGCCGGTCCCCTCGCCGGCACGCCACGCTCGCCCATGGCTGGCTGAGCGCCGCCGTCGGCGGTGTGAGCTGTGGTGCCCTTTTTGCACGCAGCACCGGCATCCCGGTGTGTCACGCTTGAATCGTGTCGATCTGCGGGCACTCTTCGCCACGCCCAGCGTCCTAGCGAGGCGAGGTGCACCTCTCGTGCCGCGGCGTCGCGGCAGCAACGGCGTGGCTCTTTGCCGGCGTGATGGCGTTGAATCAGGCAGAAGAAGGTGAGAGTCCCCATTTCGGATTTTCTTTGAGTTAGGGTTAGGGTTTCGGAAAAAAAGATGAAAACAAATACAATTCATCTCTGTCTACATTCTTTTCCCTACCGGATCTATGCATAGCAAGGCCGATACCATTAAAGACTTCTAAGATCATCTAGACATAGAATGCAGTAGGGTATTTTCGATCTCTTTTCTCGGGTAAACAAAACATCTTGATCTTGAGACGAGGAAAGGTATACCTTTGCGTGGAGAAGCCGAAGAGGATCTGTCTCCCGTCATGGCGATGTCGACGACGGGCGGGGGGAAGAGGCCACGGACGGCGCGGTACTGGCGGCCTGCTCTACTCCACCGGGCGGAGTAGACGCGTGGTGACGAAGGGGAACACCGGTGGCGCTTCCCGCTGCTTCTGCGCTCTCCCCTACGGATCGCTTAGGGTTGTGGGGTGGAGTTGTGGCGGCTTAGGTGAACCTCATGCCTTGTGCTGGACCCCACCCCTTCTTTATATAGCGCAGCGCAGTAGGGGCCCACCAGCCATGTAACGGGCTGGGCGCCCCCGATCGGGCGTTGATCAAGGCTCATGGCCGTTGGGCCTGTTGGGACTGAAGAGATCATCTAACACAATGCAAAAGACGATCGAGCAGCAACAGCATAGCGCCGTAGCTGCGTGTGGTCGATAGATATGGTTTTCTTTCTCGGGCCGGAGGAGGCCACAGTTTTTCCCGTCGGTTTTGGCTCAAACCGAATGTAAAACAAATGGGCTGATCACCGTTCATCCAAACAATGAAATTCAATTTGGCACTGGATCCCGTGAGACGAAAACAAACGGGTCGGAAAAATTCTGGGCCTGTAATTTACAGGTGTTTTCGCCCAATTACCGAACATCAAACAGGACCTAGGATTCATCGTCCGATGGTTCTCGAATCTCGGGCGTCAACAACCGGGACCTTTAGGATTCATCGTCCAAAGGCCTGCGCCGAAAGCTTCTTGGGACCTACGCTAAGCTAACCGTGAGACGAACGCTTCCCTGGCGAGTTGGAGTCGGCAAGAGCATCATTTCCCTGTAACCACAATTACTTCTTAGAAAAAAAAACGAGGCTAGTTTGTCAATGAGCTCTTGTCTCGACACACCCTGCGGCAAGGATGTCGAACGCTGCCAAATTCGTCATTTGGCACCATCCTTTTCCTGACCTCGTTTCGATCGGTTCTTTCAGCGATTGGCATTGTCATACGCTTCAGTTTCTTCGCCGCGGTACTTTGGCTGCGTCTACGGACATCTCGAGAAGTGCACCGGCAACCGCAGGAGAAGCCACGCCGTGGTCTCTTGGACAACTGCTGGTAGACCATCGAAAAAATTACAGTACAGAATATAGGGTACGGTACCCCTTCTGTTGTCCACTCCACACCAACACGGCAGCAAGCTCGTACTAGTAGTAATAGCAACTAACGAGGGAGACAGATCCTGAGAGCTCGTGCGTATGGATCTGGTAGCTGGGGCGATGGGCAACCTCGCTCCGAAGCTGCTACAGCTACTCCAAGATGAATACAACCTGCACAAGGGCCTGAGGAAGAAAATTCAGTTTCTTTCAGAGGAGCTGGAGAGCATCCACGCCGCCCTCCGCAAGGTGGCTTCCGTGCCGCCGGACCAGCTGGATGAGCAGGTCAAGATCTGGGCCCGTCAAATCAGGGAGGCGTCCTACGATATGGAGGACATCCTCGACACCTTCCTGGTTCGCGTGGAGGGCCGCCCTGATGAACCACTCACTGACCAAGGAAGGCTCAAAAGCGTCATCAAGAGGATGGACATGCTGTTCATACAGGCCAATGCTAACCACGGCATCGCAAGTGCCATTAAAAACATCGAGAAGCAGATACAGGAGGTCTCCGAGTGGCGTGTAAGGTACAAAGTCGATGACATTGTGGCCAGGCCTGCTGCTACTTCGAGAATTGATCCTCGCCTTGAGGTTATGTACAAAGAGGTCACAGAGCTAGTTAGTATCGACGGAGCAATGGGTGAGCTCATACAGATGCTATCGTCCAGTGACAAGTTAAATATAGTTTCAGTGCTTGGAATTGGAGGATTGGGCAAGACAACTCTTGCCAAAGCAGTTTATGATAAGCTAAAGTCCAAGTTTGATTGTAGGGCTTTTGTTCCAGTGGGCCGAAATCCTGATTTGAAAAAGGTATTTAGGGACATCCTTGTAGATCTTGACAGGTACAAATACACGGGCAACACTGCTCGGCGCGCGCGCTCTACAACGGAACGGGCGCGTCGCGTCAGAAGAGGTAGCGGTGCACGTTGTAGTATCGAGTGGATTCTTTCTCTTGTCTGTTTTCTAATCAATGGGCCAACATTTCGCACTTTTTTAGCCCGTATACATTTTCGTTTCTCCCTGTCAAGCATTATTGGGCCATTTTCTAGTTTCTCCTGTCAACCTTTTTTGGTGCAGAAATATTTATTTTTTTCTACAAGCTAAAATTTTCTCTTTAGGGACATCGAATTTGTGGGTAAAATAAAAGGGGGGGGGGATGGTTTCACATCCATATGGAAGTGAAAGTACAAAAACATTGTCTTAAAAACCATATACCTTATGTCCATCAAAAATACTTATACTACATTAAAAAATGAAAGAGTGCTAGAATAAAAAAAAGGAAAAAAAAACAAATACAATTTATTTGTGACATCTTTGTATTTCGAAAAGGATAAAATAAAAATGTAAATATTGCTTCTGTTGTCTTCA
This sequence comes from Hyparrhenia diplandra, assembly GCA_015847255.1. Classification (NCBI taxonomy): domain Eukaryota; kingdom Viridiplantae; phylum Streptophyta; class Magnoliopsida; order Poales; family Poaceae; genus Hyparrhenia; species Hyparrhenia diplandra. Next base: position 129,497 of record JADLZK010010554.1, read on the forward strand.
AGACTTGAAAATAATGAATATTCCTCACTGACTAATATTCCTAAAAAAAGAAAATTTCATTATTAAAATTTAAACTTATATTGAACTTTACTTTTCTATATCAGGAATTTTATTGTTAGAAATCATGCATCCTTGAGTTGATGTGATGGGCATTGTCGACCCTCCCAACAACAAAGTTTCCCGTACGTATTTTTTCTTGAAGAAAACTTTCCGTACGTCAAAGTTATGTAACGTCAGTACATAATATTGTTTCCGTGTACGGTTTTTCTCCTAGAAATTTTTTCCATCCGTCAAAGTTGTTTTCTCAACCGTAACTAATTTTTTTCTGTTATCTTCTATATAATTGCGGAGGTCGATAGGGCTAGATGTTTCTGATTAACGTGAGAATTTCTAGCATTTATCTTTTTTAGCGCTTACGGTGAGGATTAACGTGGAGCCTCGTTGGAGCCTCCAATTAGTAATAGTAAGATACGGAAAGAATTTTTTTAGATAAAAGGGTTCCCCCGCTTTTGTATTACCAAAAGCAAGAACATTCCAGTACAGCGTAACGTCACGCCCGCCAACATCGTAAGGGTCTTAAGACTCACGAAACAGACTGAAAACATTCAAGCCTAGCTAATCAACGCTAAGCTGCACTGAAGTGACCGAGTCCAAGCGCTGAGCACCCGATTGTTCCCACCCTGATGACGAGTTCACTGTCTCCACTGAAGTGCAATTCCTTCCACTTGCTCCCCCACCTCCGTCTTGTAAAGCGGCATCCATCTCATTAGCATTCTTGAAATTACATACGGAAAGAATTAAAGACTGCCAAACAGGGCCTTAAGCTGTTCCAAAAACAGGTTAAACCGCTTCGCTAACTTTGCCTAATTTTGCGCTCAATGAGTTTTTACATATTACGGGCTGGAATAAGCATGCATCCTACAGCTCTTACGAGCCCGTTTGCGTTGCGAGCCGGGTTTATGTTGCGAGCCCATCATCAGTGTTGCAAAAAATAAAATGAAGCACGAATCTTAGAGCAAAAATCACTAAAATATGTTGACAGATAAATAGCAAAATTCATTTAATAATGCTTTTATTTATATAGTTTAGTATATCAAACTTAAAAGCCACATGTCGAAAGAATTGGCACGAGAGTGTGCCAAATTCATAAATAAAAATACACTATCTAAAAAGGAAGGCTCATTTATTTATAATTTTAAACGGAGAGCGGTACTCCCTCATTTCCCCAAATTATAAGCCGCTTTTACTTTGTTTGGTTCATCCATTTTAGTAATATTTTTACCGGCAAAAGTCCTGCCCCAGTTTTTGTTTAATAAAAACAAGTTAATGGACTAGTTCAACAAAATACTTTAGATATGCTTCAACTGGGTAATGTAAATATATTTGTAGCAAGGCCTTTTTCTTTATACAAGGTACAACAAGGCCTTAAAAAACAGTATCAAAACATGCTACTGGATGAGTGTGGATCTAATGCAGAGATATTATTGTATATATAATTCTAAAAATAAGATATTATTGTACTATATATACATCTACAAGGCACACCAACATGATTTTTCAGATATTCACAAAAACAAAACAAACATGATTTTTTTATGTGAAGAAAGAAAAAGGTCTAGGTGGTCTGGCCAAGCTCAATATTAGGCTCCCCGTTGTATCGTCCCAGCGGCAGCGTGTCAAGTCGACAAGGCCCCGTCGTTCCCGGCATTGCCACTCGTGGTCGTCGTCGTCCACAGGTTCGCCACGACGGAGCTGCCATCAAATGCGGAACGGGGTTCGTCGGGGGGGCTACGTCCATCTCGCCCTCAAGCATCTTGGTCACGGCACTCATCGGCGGCCTCGCCTCCGGCAGCTGCTGCAGGCACCAGAACGCCACCTTGCACATCCTTTCCACCATCTCCTTGCACTGATGCCGCTCCACCTCGTCACCCACGCGCAGTCCAGCGGTACGGCTGGCGCCACGGCTCGAGCTCGATGGCGCGGCGGGCGACGAGCTCCGCGATCTCGCCTCTTCAGTACTTGTTCCACGCCAGCATGGGGAACCACTGCTGCTGGCTCGGCGCAGCCTCGTCGAAGTTCCGCCGCCTCGGCGATCTCAAGCAGGAGCATGCGAGCTGTACACGTCGCACTTCTCCGTGACGCCCGACATCATCCACATCTCCGGCGCGGCGTACCCGGGCGTGCAGCGCCGACGCATAGGAGACGACGCGTCGCGTGTCGCCGCGGTTCACCAGCCGGGCCAGCCCGAAGTCGGCGACCTTGGGCGTCGGATCACCGTCGAGGAGCACGTTCCCGGGCTTGATGTCGTAGTGCACGATCTTCTGGCACTCCTCGTGCAGGTACGGATGCCTCGCCACGCCGCCCGGCGGCGATGTCGCGCAGCGCCCGGGAGGCTGACGACGTCGCCGCCACGGTCGCGACCGTGGAGGAGGAAGGCGCGTCGGCGCGCCGTGCTCCATGAACTTCGTGAGCGCGCGCGCGGCGTCGTCGAAGCAGAAACCGAAGAGCCTGGCGAGGTTGGCGTGGTGCGTGCGCGCCCGATGGTGCCCACCTCCGCCATGAACTGCGCCTCCTAGGTCTTCTGGTCGAGGCTGGCGTGGAAGACCTTGACCGCGACGGGCGAGGCCGTTGGGGAGCGCCTCTGAACACCGTGCGAAGCCACCGGCGCCGAGCCGTTTGGCGTAGCCGCAGCGTGAAGCCGGCGACCTGCAGCGGCGTGAACCTGAAGGGCTTCTCGTGCCTGATCTCCCGTGAGGAACTTCTCGGCGGTCGCGTGCCTGATCTGGTAGTCGGACACCACCCGCGAAGCGCTGCGCCGGCGATTTTTCCCGCTCCACGCCCGCCGCGCCATGACTGGGGGCGCCTGTTCGTCACGCAGAGCAGAGGAACAGCACGCCCAAGAAAGCGGCGATCGCCACCAACATGATCGCGCCAATAGCTGAAAGAGTACGTTGAACAAGTGAAAACGAGATCAGTAAGGAAATTGAAACGGTTGCTGATAGTTATCCTGCAAGATCAACGCCGGTATCGATCGATCGATCGTCGGTACGGCACAGGACGGATGCTCACGCACCAATGGGTGGGATCACCATCTTGAGTTCTTGACCGGCAGGAAGTTTGAGTTCAGTGCAGATTGGGATACAGAAGGAGGAAGACAGGAAGCTGAAATGAGAGTGACGTTGTCTTCAATCAATCAATAGCTTAACTACCCAATCACCAATACTGGAGTGTTTGAATACTAGTAAACAAAAGGTTATATTATTACCTTTCTTTATACCGGTAAACATAATGCGATTAGGAAAAACTTATCTTTGACTCCAAGTCCTTTAACAACACCGAGTCAAGATAATAAATACAAGTATCAGACCAACTACTAGCATGATGTATATTTGTCATATAAATGGTACCTTAATGCATCCATTGACATGTGGGCACTAAGGTCTCAGCTTGTCATATCCACTTGTATCCAAAACCTCCATAGTGATTGGTTATACCTTGGCCTTGTGGCCTGGCCAGGCCCTAGGGGCAGGGGACTTTGCCGAATAGGCCCAAACATCTTATTCTAGGGATAACACCACAGGGTCACAACATAGTTGAAATTATATGTATCTCTTTTCCCAATAATTACCATTTTATTAATTTCAATGAAGACAAAGAAAGGATCCATGCTTATTCCGGCCTGTAATATGTACCAACTCATTGATACACTAAATAAAGGTATTGTTTATTTTACCATTGCCAACTCTCCATACAATTCCACATCTTTTAATACAAGTCGGCATACCTAAATAAAATAAGTAGATTGCAGTGCCTCAATGTGGATGTTCAGCTCATTCATTACTCTTTCTTTTGAATCATCAGGACATCAGTTCCCACAGAAAATGGATGACTTGTAAATAAATTGACTCTACTATGCCCAGACCCTTTACTATAACGAGTGCTGATTTCAGTGTTGAGAGCACTCACAATGCAGACTCTATCGTAGTTTCTATCCTTATTTATTACCCCTCTATTTATTGCTTTTTGCTGACGTGGCACTGTATTTATTGATGAAAGAGAGGAAAAACACAAGAAACCAAGTATAACTAAGAAACCAAGTCTTCACGTAAACCAAAACAATATGTGAGAGTGACAAGTGGGTCAGGTGATATCATGATAGAAAATTGCATTGTGGAAGATAGTTTCTTGACACAATGTCAAGATTATAGAAATCATGATAGTTTCTAGCATTGTGAATGCCCTGATACACATCATTTATCCTCCCTTGTAAGGAAGACGTTGTCATATGCAAATAATAAATGGGATATTGATAGCCCTAAAATTCGATTCCTTAATAATCCTTTCAAAGAGCCTTCTTCTTTTTAAATTTTAATAAGCATGACTATCCTTCAGCGCACAAGAGGAAAAAAAATTATGAACTGATTAGATATTTAGATCTCCATGCGAATGTTTCTTGTTAGACAAAAGGATTGAGTCAATTCACCATTATTTCCTTATGGCGTAGCACATAGCAGTTAACACACCGAGGAAACACACTACATAACAGTAGATAGCATCATCCATGAAATACTAAATCATGAAAACTGAGCTTCTGTAATACACCACATAAGTAAAGCCCATTACACCCTTTTTTTTTCAAGAACGTGCATTACGTATTTCATTAAGCAGAAAAAATAGACTTTCTTACAACCACTTTGCAGTAACAGTAATCTTTGGATTACTGAAACCCAAAGCCAACACCCTTCAACTTACTCGCACGAGGCTGTGATTACACAAAAATCAAATTTGCAACTACTAAGCGACCTATGCAAGTGATGAAGGAACTAGATGCCTTCCTCATCCAAACCGAACGTATTCAACTTCAAAGCCACCAGGTCAAGCCCGGTGCCTAAAAGATGCTGAGTGACTCTTGGGCGTAGTCAGATAACGATGCCCTGAAGGCGGCTTTGCACAAGCTTTACCGTCTCCAAGTCAACACAGGGCGAGGGTGTGGCACCACTCCCAACTTCTGCATGAGTACAGACTGAGCTTGTCTGGTGGAGTCTGCCTCGCGCGGCATGGTGGCGATGCGTTCACTACATCGCAGTGACATAGGGCCGACGTCTGAGGCTTGCGCAACCGTGGTGGTCCAGGAATGACTGGCCTCTACATAGGAAGGTAGAGCCCACTTCTCCAAAATTTCCAGTCGTAGGTGAAGTGAACCTTGGTGGTGTGGCCAAACGACCCACATCGCAGTTCACAGAATCCGCCGATGGTGCACCATCTACATCGTCAGGCGATGTATATATGTTGATGGGTCGCCAAACTGGAGGCATGGCCGATGACTGCACCGCAAGTTCTGCCTCCAACAACATCGGTGGACTCCAAACAATATGTTCGGTCTAGCACGGCGAGCTCCGCCCCATCAACAACACCGGGGTCATGCTCACCACTAGCAACATCTTCAAGCCCACATCGGGTTGAAGACCGACCCTGGAAGGCTCAGATTGAACACTATGTCTTCCGAGATGTGGTACTTCAAGGAAAGGTGTGCCCGAACCTCCACCAGTGAGACGGTAGCACACAATGTGACGAGGATGAGAGAGGTGTCCGCATCCAGGAAGCCCGTTCCACCACATCATAAGCTTTGATCATATCAATTTTCAAAGCAAAGAACGAAGGGTGTCAACATCATGCCTGCTGTCTAAACGCGTCGACGTGAGGATTGGACGATAGCCCAGATGGTTAGCTACCCAGGTGTGGAAGCAACCACTCCTGGGTTCAATCCCCATCCGGGAAGGACTTACGCGCCTCATTTTCTTCTTAATACAAAGCCCCCTAGTTCCTCCTAGGTTGCGTCTCGCGTCGATGCTACATCCAAGATTGTCACGCATGGACATCATCTGCGGCTTGGTATTTGCTCCAGATAGGTGCTACATCCAAGGTGTTATATTCTTTGATGATGCTTATTCTCGCCAGCTGCTCCAAAGCTAAGTACACGTACAGCTGCCCGGCGTCGTTAAGCTAGTTCTTGCATTGCGCACTTACTGATATCAACCCAATCTCGCCAAAGATTATTCAACACAAATCTCGCCAAGATGAGCCAAGACGCCACTATAGGTGAAGTAGGTGAGGGCGCATCCATGCATACGCATCTTTGATTCTCTGACACTGTTCTGAATAAGCTGTGCTGATTTAAATTTTCGCTGTTGATATCTCTTGCATCCTGCAGTGGGTTCCATCACATTGCTAGTCGTGCTCTTCTCGTTTTTCTTCTGGCTGCGCATCCGGCGGGAGGACAACGACGCTATCCGTCAGATCGCCGACGGGAAGGAACCTGTAAAGTTCAGCCACCGGCAGCTCGCCCGCTATACGGACGACTACTCCGCCAGTCTCGGAGCCGGAGCCTTGGGCACGGTGTACAGGGGCACGCGCTCCCCAACGGCCTTAAGCTGGCGTGAAGAAGCTCCACGCCCCGGCGTGGACTGGTGGCAGTCCGGCGGAGTTCGTCGCCCGGCGTGGTGGGCACCATCTGGCGGTGTCGGCACACCAACCTCGTGAGGCTCGTTGGCTACTGCTTCCACCATGAACCCTCTACCGACGGGGTTCCGGCGCCACCGTCGGCAGCGCAATGGTGTGGGAGTACATGGAACGCGGCGCTCGACGCATTCCTCGTGGACTGCGGCCGGGGCGGGCGGGACCTTAATACGCTTCATTCACTCGCGCTCGGCGTCGCCGGGGCATCCAGCACCTCCACGATGGGTGCCAGCACAAGATCTTGCACTATGGCATCAAGCCCCCGCAGCGTGCTCCTCGACCGCGAGCTCACGCCCAAGGTCGCCGACTTCGGGCTCGCGCAGCTCATGAGACGAGGCGGCGGGAACGACGCGCAGCCGCCGGGTTTCGCGGACAAGTTCGACGTGTACAGCTTCGGCATGCTTGTGCTCCAGATCCTAGCCCTCGCCCTGCGCCGGGGAGGAACTTGGGACGAGGCCCAGAGCAAGCAGCAGTGGTTCCCCAGGGTGACGTGGGACGAAATACGAGAGCGGGAACCTCATGGACCTCGTGGTGCTTGCAGGCAATGGCGACAGCCACGCCGCGGTTGCCGCCGCCCGGAGATGATGGTGACGATCTGCAGCAGCGCGCAGAGGCGGTGGAGAGGATGTGCAAGGTGGCGTTCGGTGCATGCAGCGACAGCCGGATGCAAGGCCACCCATGGGCCTGGTGGTGAAGATGCTTGAGGGTGACATGGACATTACTCCACCACCAAACCCCTTCAAGGACCTAGTGTGGGGGACGCCGATATCCATGGCGACCCAGGGATCTTTCCCTACGATCAGGTAACAATTTTATTTTATTTTCATTCATTCAGTTAATCTAAGGGGTCGTTTGCATCCTTTTATTTAGGAGGAATTAGAAGTTACTTGATAGATTAAGCTATTTGACTTGGAATTTGACATTTCACAACTGTCCCAAATTCACATATAAGCCTATATCAAATTCATAAGACGAGAGATGTGAAAATTGATTCTATAAATCACCATACTATATTTCTACCCGGCCTGCAACTTAATTATAGCATGTTTGGCAACATATTCTATGGAAACCGCCTGCTGTCAAAAACTGTGTAAACCATGGCAAAAAAAGTCATCTAAATTTATTAAAAAAATCACACATGTAGATGATATTATGATACATAACCTTGTAAAAATATCTTGTACAAACTCGACATCGTTTGTGAGATAGCATGTTGTTCAACTTCGCTTCCTCGCCTTCCTACAATAGAAATGTAAGATATAGATATTCTTGTGAAACTTGTCATCAGCGGTTAGAACTTTCCCTCTCCGTCTCTCACAATCAATGTAGTGGATGAAAGTAGAACAAGTAGACACAAGATATAGAGAGACTATTCTTTATTCATCTGAATCTTCGTTATTACAACATAGAGCTCCCACGTATATATAGTCCACTTGCCAAGGCCTAAGAGTTTTGGTAAGAGCCCACATACAAACGGACTAGGATTAGGATTCATCCTTCTCCTTTCCTTCTAGGATAGAGTCGGCGTGTTTTACAACACTCCCCCTTGGGCGATTACCACGATATGCATATGCCTCATCAAAAACTCCATCCGAAAAACCCAAGTGGGAAAAAAACGGTTCTTGGAGAAAAGAGTACATCACATTAGATTAATTGCATTGCACATGTTGTCTCATTAAAAACCTTGTGTGAGAAACCTTCTAGTAAAAACTCACATAGGGAAAAAAGAGTACAACATTTAACCTTCTTGGTCATATATTCTTAGGATACTCTATTCTTCGTGAATAGAAATTGATCTTCATAATCTATGCATAAACTTTAATGTTTTAGCAAATATGATCTTTATAATTCTAATGGTTTCAATTACCTTCAAGGTAAATTCAGTAAAATTGCTCCCCTCACAAAGCCATCATTTGAATTTAACTCAAAAGTATGGCTTATAATTCTTCCATGAATTATATGGGTATAACAAAGAGCAATATGCTTCATGCAAAAAGTACCACTTGTTGTGCAAAACAAATAAATTTTATCCTTCAAGATAATAAATCCTTTTTTCAGAGGATTACGGGGAAAAATAAGTTCATATTCAACATCTTCTAGATAGTGTATCAAACTTATACAAGCTTGAATACTTTATAGTTCTTCCTTAGTGGATTTTAAAATGGTATATTCTACAAATCTTCAAGATTTTTATAGTATCACTCAATAATAAATCCAGTCTTACATTTTGGCATTTAGGGGATAATTTAAATACCAAAGTCACCATTATTCTTTCTATTGCATAAGGGATGAGTGATATACACAATAACGTTGAGTTATTCACTATAAAATCATTCAATGATTGTAATCCTTCTAGGACATGCTCTTCTTGAGACTTCAATATTCATTCATGAATATATATATCTTAGACTTTAATACTTAGTATGAGATTTCTACAAGTTGCATTTATATTCTTCGGGAATTATATGGATTTTCATAATCCACTTATTAATCTGCATATTCGATATTCATTTGTTTCATTTGCCGGAGATATAGCAGAACATTCATTTCTTCTTAATAAGAGATTCAACCTCAATTGCTTTCTTCATTGACCCGATATAATCGCTACAAGCGATTTTGCCATGGACTTTATTTTCCGGATCAGGGTTCTCACAAGAGAAACATTCGCAATTAAAGAGGTAGTGTTGTCGACACAACTATTTTCTCTTCTCCCAATACTCTCACAATGTGAGAATATTTTATCTCTGTCATTTCCCAAACAAGAGATGGTATATTGTTCTACATATCCAACACTAATGATGCGCGCTTAGTATGTTGGATTTCATCTTCATGATGATCCTCTTCATGAGGTGCTCAACCTTCTTCATGAGGTGTTCTCTTCATGAGAATGGAGGAGTTTCATTTTATTTCTATTCAACAAGTATACACAAAACTAGAACCCACAAAGCGCCCCCGTAGATTTTAGCTTGATAGTATGCAATATTTAGTTTACTATTCGTAAACAAAACTTCGGGTTATAACTTCAAGTTACTCCTCTCATTTATAAAAAAATATCGGCATATGCTCCGCTTCATGCTTTCACAAGAGCATTAGTCAAACTATTAGTTGACTTAGTGCGTGATAGTATTTCTGCTTCAAGCTTCAAGGAAATTTTCTAAATCATTTTTCTTCTCTGGAAATAATATTTGGCATTCAAAATAGGCTTTCTCTCCCCTAATGCCAATATTAGATCTTTAATAGCATACTTCAATAGATATCCCCTATCATGGGCTTAAAACAATTCAAATTCATATATCTCCAACTACAAGTGGAGGCCCATTTATGTATGCTATGATTAGGTTTTATGGGAAATATTCACGCACATATTTAAACATGGGGGTTATTATTCATTATGCAAATGAGCTAGTACTTAAAGTGCACTTAAGAATGTTCATCATTCCTATGAACTCGGGGATGTTCTCCCTGGTATGCACAAAACATAGTTTAGAAAAACTATTTCATTCTCTAGCTTCTTTATTATTTAGCCTAATAAATTGATCCAAGTACTCATACAATTAAAAATATGGACCATATACTACTTAAAATATAGATACGCAACATACAAGTTCACATGGAATTTCTTCTAGAATTTTCTAATTGCCATCAATGCAAAAATCCCTTAATGCCTTCATAAATCCCAAATCATCATAATTGTGTTATCCACTATCTTAGTTCCACAATAATTCATCCCATCAAATGGGTTAGTCCCCATTGAGAAAATTTCATAAACTCACTCCCCCGATCTTAGGTCGCTCGGCCCTAGATCAATCTATTGCTTATGCATACAATGCTTCGAAAGCAAAGCATTCCTTAGTTCAACGGGAACCATATAGACATAGCATGCTAGCTAGCCAATTTGATTATGAGGGAAGCACAAAGATAGCTACTAGCCACAATTATAGGCTGCTATGCTAATATTCATGCAAGAGTGGAGATACTTGTAGCTCAATAAAATACATATGCAGTTGTAATGTGAAACGTTAGAATTCAGTCTAACATAATAGATAACAACAAAATGCAAAGCTACAAGCTTACTTGCAATTAGTGCAAAGAGAGAAAGTTAACTCTAGGAAGGGACGCGGGCGTAACTTCAAGTCCCGATACATGCACTTTAAAATTGATTTAGGATGGCTATGCCTATTAAATATATATTATTCACATTTTCTTATGCCTTTATCCAAAATTACTCCCCCTTTTTCATGCCATAACTACCTCAAGTAGTAATTGCTTCAAGCATTATCTATGAATATCAATTCTAATGCATCCATAGAATCCAAATCATACTTCTAGTATTCAATGATTATGACATGAAATTCGCATATCCAATGTACTATTCCAGTGTACACCATAGGACTCGGGGTAGAATATAATTTCTAGTTCTCAAGATAAAAAATTAAATACTTAGGATTATATAATTTCTTGGCTAAATCGATCCTTCTAAGACCGTTAATATGCCAAGTATAGTCCAACTATCCATGTGCTTTTGAAAAATCCATTTCTCTTCTACCTACATGGTAGTAATGCACAAAGAACTATCACCTTCATGGTTAACTAAGGCTTCATTGTGGATAAAATTAATACAAAATTTAATTTCATAGGCAATAGGCAAACTGTTTATATGTGAAAGCATATAAATCTAATTTATTCCATGAGAAGTTCACACATATTACTTCAAGTAAAAATTGCAACTAAGAATATTAAATATTTCATATTAGTCTTCAAGCTAACAAATTAACCATGAACCACTTAATTCAACGGGAATTAAATTAACCATGATCCACTTAATTCAACGGGAATTAAAACTTAATGCACCACCACCACTACTATCAATACTTCGGGATATAAACTTCAAAGATAATAAGCACATGATTTAAGTTCTTCTTCAAGAGAAACTTTATATGTTCCAAATAATATACATTCTTGCATGTCTTAACTTCTATACTTGACAAGCGATAGCTTCATGCTTTATATTCAATAGTTATGATATGTAGTCACACGCCTTCAAGCAGTGTAACATATGCAAGCCACATATTCAAAATTATTGTAACTTAATATCCTTTTTTTTATAAAGCTGTCTAAAAATTCTAACTCAATTTTCATGAGTAGTTTCGATGGTAAATTCAAATACTTCAAGTATTACATTGCTCTTTGATATTCTTATACACAAGAGACACTTCTTCAAGAATATAGTTTGATAAAATCTTATTTACCATCTTGTCTTCTAGACATTTACAAAGCTTTCGAGCTATTGTTTATAGAGCGGCGTTAAGCATACAAGCTTCAAAATTCGACTTTCAATGCAATATGATATTCTATAATCATAATTTGGGATTTTACTCATGCAATGAGTCCCACAATGCATTTGTTACTTCTATCTCGCCATATACTCATTCTAGAGAGAAATTCAGAAATATATATACCGAAGTTTACTACACTTCAATGGTAGCAAAATATCCTACATGGATTTAATAATGACCGTAACAAATACTTTTACTTTTACGAGTAATTTTAGGATATTGCTTCTTCTTTTAAGGCATGCATATTAACATAACTTGGATCATGTGCATATAAGTTTACTACATGTAAACAAGTAGCAAGGTGCAAAAGGTAGCGGATGGTTATTCAAAATATTCTTAGAAGCATCCTAGCATTTTTTCAGATTATGATATATGCAAATTTTCAAAATTAATATACCAAATATATTCATTCCCAAAATTCATATGCTAAGAAAAAATAAATATGAGGCTCTCAAGGGTGACAAGTCTAAGGTCTGCAGGATTTAGAGAGCTCATAAACCTTATACCAAAGGTTTCTAATGTAATCATTCAAGATTTTATTCTTGCACTTACATGGCATAATTCATGACGTGTGTGATATATTAATAAGAGTAAATGCATTCAAAAAAGCATAAAAAAAAAAATATCAACACGTGATATAGATATATGAATATAAACGAGTACTACAAATCTGTAACTTCTAAAAATTACAGGACCTATTCTTCGTGAATAGGAGACCTAAATCTGCAGGATTCTGAGGTCAACCGTAAAATTTCAGATTAATACGGTCTCTTTCCTTTTTCTTTTCTTTATTTATAGGCTGTGTCAACTAAGGTCGAAAGACTTTGCTACTTTTCTGCGATAGCCTACTAGGCCTACTTATCATGTGACGAGGACTCCTTCCATGTATTGGCTCAACCAATAGCTGTCGTAAATGTTCCGGTTTCTTGTATAGACATGAGGGACGGTTTGCAGGCCGAAACCGTGCGCTCGTGATACGACTGTACAGTGCCGGACTGCCGGGCACCTGACGTGTCTGGATAGCACCTGCGGGGTGGGTTGCATATACAATACAATCAAGTTAGTGATGGGTCATGGGCTGATTTGCCACCGTACTTCTGGTCTGACAGGAAACCAGGCATGGTTTATTAGCTACATGCTGATGCCACCACGGTTCCACTACTGCAGGTGTGGATTTGCATATGGCGATCGGAGTATATCCATCGCAGTTGCCTTGACGCCGTCAGGCCACAAACAGTTTGATGCAGGATCATGCGGCTGCCTACCGATGACGAGACACTATAGTTTTGCTATATCTTCAATAATCTACATGGCTTCGAGCCTTGTGCGTGATCACATAGATGCGTACGGACCGGCATTGAGATAATGGAGCCTGGAAGCCAAGCAGCGGCAGTAGTGACACAACTCCAATGCAGCGGAGTACTCGCATATGTGCAAGATAAAGAACCTAGGTTCATGTAAATACAAATCTGTAGCCGGGTGTACTTCACGTACAAAAAATCCCCGTACTCCGTGTACGATATAAACAATTGACCCAGCCTCGTAACACAGATGAAAGCAATTTGCTAGATATGATTCTTTTCGCGGTACCTTTGATTCTTGAATTCGAGAAGAAGCGAAGGCTGTCGCTAGGACAGTTCGGCTAGGCCGTGGGGACCTGCCGGCGTGACGATGAGTCGATGCAGTGCAGATTAGTAGCAGGTAGAGGTAGCAGATCCGTTCCGCTAACAACGTCGGGGATGTCGACGTCGTCGAAATAGTTGCGGCGGGGCGTCGGCACGAGCGTCAGTGTCGAAGATCGGCGGCGGCTTCAACGACGATGTCGACGAAGAGCTTGTCGTGCTGATAACGTCTTGTGAAACTTGTCATCAGCGGTTAGGACATTCCCCTCTCCGTCTCTCACAATCAATGTAGTGGATGAAAGTAGAACAAGTAGACACAAGATATAGAGAGACTATTCTTTATTCATCTGAATCTTCGTTATTACAACATAGAGCTCCCACGTATATATAGTCCTACCAAGGCCTAAGAGTTTTGGTAAGAGCCCACATACAAACGGACTAGGATTAGGATTCATCCTTCTCCTTTCCTTCTAGGATAGAGTCCGCGTGTTTTACAACAGATATCTCCCTTGTATGGCTACAATAATATACAAATACATTCATGTACAACCATATTATCTTCGTTAATATATGCCTAAATTATAATTCCAATGATTCAATTGGGGCCAATGTAATGGATTTTCTTTTATTGCCAAATACTAATATAACAAGATTTATAATGTTCAGATGAGGCACGTGACTGTGGAAAAGTTCCTTCGGGAGATCAGACATGAGAAGCCCTTAAGGTTTACACAGCGGCAGATCGCTGCGTTCACGCGCAACTACTCCACCCGGCTCGCTCCGGCGGCCGATTCGTACAGTGTTCAAGGGTGCTCTCCCTAACGGCCTCGCCGTGGCGGTCAAACTCTTCCACGCCAGCCTGGACCAGAAGACCGGGGAGGCGCAATTCATGGCGGAGGTGGGCACCATCGGGCGACGCACCACGTGAACCTCGTCAGGCTCTTTGGCTTGCGCCGACGACACCGTGCGGGCGCTGTGTATGCAGTACATGGAGCACGGCACGCCGACGCCTACCTTGCGGCCCAGGCCGCGACGTCGTCGGGGCCCGGGCGCTGCGCCGACATCGCCCGTCGGCGTGGCGAGGGCATCCGGTACCTGCACGAGGAGTGCCAGCAGAAGATCGTGCATTACGACATCAAGCCCGGGAACGTGCTCCTCGACGGCGCACTGACGCCCCAAGGTCGCCGACGGGCTGGCCCGCTGGTGAGCGCGCACACGCGACGTCTCGATGTCGGCATTCGAGGCACGCCTGGGTTCAGCCGCACCGAGATGTGGATGCAGTCGGGTGTCACGGAGAAGTGCGGCGTGTACAGCTTCGGTATGCTCCTGCTCGAGATCGTCGGCAGGCGGCGGAACTTCGACGAGACGGCGCCGGAGAGCCAGCGGTGGTTCCCCATGCTGGCGTGGAACAAGTACGACAATGGCCAGCTCACGGAGCTCATCGTCACTCCACCGAGCCAGCAGTGCAAGGAGATTGTGGAGAGGATGTGCAAGGTGGCGTTCTGGTGCGTGCAGCAACTGCCAGAGGCGAGGCCGCCAATGAGTGCGGTGAGGAAGATGCTGGAGGGAGAGGTGGACATTGCCCCGCCGGCGAACCCGTTCCAGCATCTGATGGCAGCTCCGGTTGCGGCGAACCTGTGGACGACGACGATGACGAGTGGTGGCACTGGGAATGGGATCTTGACTCAAGGCATGATGGAAACAGGACACCATGTAACTCTGTAATATCGTGGCAACGGATGTTTTTGGTTCATCATCGGTTTGCAGTGCTTGCTTACCGTTTGTGATACGATATTACTCAATCACGATCGTATCAGTATAGAGTTTGGCCACATATATAGTAGTGATCAATGGGTGTAAACCAGACATGGTCTGCTTCTGAAGAAACAAACTCCTAGCTGCCCTGATTCTAGACTTGTACTTGATGACTCCTTATTGGTCCAAGGAAAATGACCCTGAGGTGTACCAATAAGCAAGGATGAGAATAGCTTAGTATCTACAGTAAGGATGTTGCAGATAAGTATCAGCTAGTTGCTGCTAAATTAAGGGAGCCTAGATAAGGCATTAGCTGCAGAATTTCAGTTTTTTTACACTATAGTATACATACTAACCATATGAGATTACACTTTCTTATAATCTACCACACCCTCTTTCTGTCTATATCCGATACACTATGTAAAGAATTCAAATAGCATACAGCACCACTTACAGACGCTAGCTGAACACATATCTAAAAAGAGTGGTTGAAGCGTATCTAAAGTATTTTGTTGAACTAATCTAAAAAAAAAAGTATTTTGTTGAACTAGTCCGTTAACTTGTTTTTATCTAACAGAAATTGAGGCAAAGACTTTTACCGGACAAAATATTATTAAATGCATGAACAAAAAAAGTCAAAGCGACTTATATTTTAAAATAGAGGGAGTACCGCTCTCCGTTTTTAAATTATAAATCGGCCTTCCGTTTTAGATGGTGTATTTTTTTATTTGTGAATTTGGCACAACCTTGTGCCAATTTTTTCCACATGTGGCTTTACAATAAGTTTGATACACTAAACTCCAAAAACAAAATCATTATTAAAACACCTCATGTTTGAATCAAAAGTTTGAAATCAAACAAACCTTGAATTTTTGAAAGGGAAACAACAAACAAAGCATAACGCAGACGCTCACAATACGCGACGCACACTCATCCCTATGAACACACATACGCATAAACCCTACCCCTATGAGCACCTCAGGAAGGGAAGCACCCTGAGACGGAGATTCTCAAGTCACCATTGGCGCCTCGGTTTAAACGTCGCTTACCACTTAATGCATAACGCGAAAAATCTGGGAAAATCCCAAAAAAGGTGCGAGCAGGGATTTGAACCACGGTGGGGCCCCACCTGGGACCGCCCTACCATTGAATTCTGGCCGGTCGCAACAGAGACAAAGCTTTTGGGTCTCTGAGAATTGACAGGACCTAAAGAAGACTGGACTACAAATTTGGTCGTCGTGACGTAGAAAGGCCCACGATGTGTTTTCTCTAGTGGAGGCCCATTATCACTGAAGCTCTGGCCCAAGGCTGGTTATTCCTGCTAGGGTTAGCCGACTTGCTCTCCTATATAGAAGAGAAGCGCGGCGAGAGCTCGCGCCGCCGCCGCCGCTACCACATCGCACTGTGCCTCTCTTCCCCAAACCCGTCGTCCGAGAGGCGAGAGGGCGAGAGCGAGTTTGCCGTCCCGCCGCGATGAGGGCCAAGGTGAGCTCCCGTCCGTCCCCTCTTAAGAATCTCGTTGCGCCGCCCACTGTTTCGTGCTTTGCTGGGGGTGTGGTTCTCTGTGATGAGCAAACAGATGACGAGTCCGATCGAATCCATTCCATTACACCATGGGGACAACCGAGGCATTTGTCTGAGAGAACCCACCGCTCTTGCTCTAGTGATTTTACTATTTTTTTTGTTTCATGTTGTAATGTTATGCGTTTGCTTGTTTTTGCCTTCAGTGGAGTTGGTTGGCATGATGAGGAAAGAAATACAAGTCTGATCTACTAGATGAGAAATTCCTCCTACTCATTCTGAATGCCAACGCTCCTTGTATTGTATTTTTTGTATTGGTGATTTAAAGTTTCCCTAGTTTCCAGTTGAACGGCTGTGTTGATTGTTAGGACAGTGCGGATAAATCGAGCTGCTAATGCAATTGAATCATCTCCTACCATTGTTGTATTTCATTGGGCTTGAATAACCTTCAGGTGGGTGCTGAACATCCAACCTTGACAGGAGAATTGGAGTATTCTCATGTTCTCAGTGATGATCAAACAGATGACGAGTCCGATTTAATCCATTCCATTAAACCATGAGGACAATCGAGGCATTTGTCTGAGAGAACACAGCAGTGGAGTGTTAGCTTTTTGTTTGATTGTTTTTCTCTCATTATGAGGAAAGTAAAACAGGAAGATTTTCTGATTTGCTGGATGAGAGTTCTCTCCTTATTCCGAATGCTAATGCATATTTCATGATTTGTTAGTTTAGCTGTTGCAAATAAAATAGCACTTAGGTAATCAAGACTTCTCTTGGTATTATTGTATCGAATTGGAAGAAGCTTTGTGGGGGCTGTTAGTAATCACTAATCAGCAGAGCTTGATGCTGCCTGTGCCCTCATGTTTGTACCTGCTTGCTACTATCTCTAGCTTACAGTTATACAAAAGGCTGGACTCACAAACTTGTTTAAGTCAAAGATCAAAGAAACCTGACTCATTAACTGCCAAGGCAGCAAGGATACTAACAACTACTCTTTCTTTAGTAGCATTGTGGGAACTAGTAGAATATGTAAACCTGCATAGATAATGTGTTACCAAAATGTCATGTAATTTGTCATTGGTGCTATTATTGATGCTGCAAAAGCCTCATGGTGAGGTCCCTAGCAAGATTCTAGGAACGTTGTTTTATATGTTGAATAAATAATAGCAGGCGCCTAAGTGGGGCAAGTTTGCAACTTGTGATAGCCAAGGGTGGACTGCACAACAGCATAATTGCGCTGCAGCATCACACATGGCTTTGTTTGTGTGTATTTGTTTGGTGGTATTACACTGTTCTCTGTGATGAGACAACAAGATGACGAGTCCGATCTAATCCATTCCATTAAACCATGGGGACAATCGAGGCATTTGTCTGAGAGAACAATTGTTTCTTAATTAATTCATTTCTGTTTTCTTGCCTTGTATATTTAATTGATTGGCATGATGAGGAAAGAAATACTGTGTCTGATCTAAGTGATGAGAAATACCTCCTACTCATTCTGAATGCTGTATTCTACTCTTTTTTTTGTCCCTTTTGTGATTTTGCGTGACCTTGCATTTTTATGGGATGTAGTACTTGTGATCATTTTGGAGATGTGGAACACTTGATGCTTCATCTGATAAGATCCATGAAATTCCGCAATAACAGCTGTTGTTGATTTTGGTGTATCCTTTTTCTTTTTTTCCCTAGGCTTCACATTTTTATCTTTCAGTTTTTGACATGCTTCTTACCGTTTCGCTGATGCTATATTGTATTCTTGTTCGTCTGATGTGTGCAGTGGAAGAAGAAGCGGATGAGGCGTCTCAAGAGGAAGCGCCGAAAGATGAGGCAGAGATCCAAGTAGGCAGATCAAATGGAGTGTTCTGCTTGCTCCGAGTCTTTGCATTCGGTTGCTGTGTTTACTGAACAATAATTCAGTTCCCTTTAGTAACAGAGTCTGTAGTGTATCTGAAGGTCTTTACAACCTTCGTCTGTTCGTGATCTGTAATGATGCCTACTGTCAATCTGAATGTGGTTCCGAGACCTTTTTTTCATAGAACCATTGTTGCATCATGAGGTGTTTTCCTGTGTTTGTTACTTGCGTTGCCTAATTTTTATTACCATATATAAAAAGAAAAATATCGCTCATGTGAATTCTTTGTCATCAATGATTATAGTGCCTCTTTAGCTGATGTGAATGCTTTGTCAATGGTAGTGGATTTTGACATTTGTAACAGTTCATTTTCAATGTTGCTTGTTAGTCGATAATGTTGCTAAATTTTAATGTGTTAAGATTGGATACATGACGTTCGTCACCAAACAATGCTAAGTTGACCTGCTTATTCTCGATTCTGTATTTGCTGCCGTTATCGGCAACTAGATGAGACAGCAGGCAGGCTATTGGAGACATTTTTTTATTAGTGATACTTACCAATTATAGCTAATGAAAGTTTCAGTTGCCAATTATAGCTACCGAAAGTTCGAGTTGCCAACGATAGCTAATCTTTTACTATCGAAACGCGAGTCCAAGCTCGGCCAGGAGAGCGTGGCCACGTTGCTTGGAAAACACCGGCCGTTGGATCTGGATCGGACGGCCCCAGCCTCGGGTCGTTTTCGAAGGTACTGTACACACACTGTTTACCTGACAGATACACTGTTCACGCTGGCAATTGCAATGCGTACCCGAGGGACGTACCAAAAAAAGATAAAAATAAGCTCTTTCCCTTTCAAAAAAAATTTCAAATAAACTATAACCACTCTAAAACCTACCCGAATATTTTCACTCCTTCATCATCCAAAAAATAATAATTTTAAAATCCCTCTCATTAGCGTTTTATCGATAAACTTAGGAAGTTTATATCTCATTCACTCTAACTCGAATCACGTAATTCTTCCACCAAAAATCTTCTAAAATAAAACCCTACATATTCAAATCCTTTTTTCTAATTTTTCACACCTTCTTCATCATCCAAAAAACTAGTATAATTTTTAATCCATCCTAACTCCGAATCCCATAATTCTTCCAAAAAAATTCTAAAATAAAACCCTATATATTCAAATCATTTATTTTCTAATTTTTGGTGACAACCCTTCTCCATCATCAAAAATCCAAAAATAATTTCCACATTCATCTCATTCGCATTTTGTTGATAAACTTAATTTTTATATTTCATCCATCCTAACTCGAATCCCATAATTCTTCCTGAAAAAAAATAAACTAATATAAAACCCTACATATTCATATCCTTTCCCCAAATTTTCGGTATTTGTCACAAATGAAAATAGCCATTCTTTTCAACAATTCCATTGGCAAAGCATCTATAAATAACAAGATTTTGTCTATTTTAAAAGAAAATTTAAGATATATCAACGGCCATCTCTTCTTCAATTGCTAAATTAACTCACAATCATATATAAATGCAAATGCAAATGCAAATGCTACTATTGTTACATTGTCATTTTTTCCAACGTAAATTCTAAAGTCTGTATGAACCTACAAAATCACCATGCCAACCAGCAAAAATCAATCATTATATTTAATTGATTGTACTACTAATATCATTGAAATCCATCATATAGCGAATTAATTCTACTACTAAAATACATTCTACCATTTTTCTCATTGATAAATCATAAAACTTCTGAGAACAAAGTATTAACCCATGGGTAAATGATAACTTATAATCACCCGAAATATAAAACTAATGTATGCGCATAAAGACCAATTCAGTTACCATTATATGTACTCATGTAACAAACTACAAATGGAAAAAAATAAAGCGCAAAGCCGCGCAGTTTTCTAGTGAAAATATTAAACCTGGTCCTTGAGTGAATTGAGGTACATGTGGCCCATCTATGAAAAGATTTGCTTGCATAGTACCAAAATCTATAAAAAGATTTGCCTGCAAATGGTAGGTTAATAGTACCGAATTGCTTGCTCCGTGGTATGTTCACATCCATATAAAACGTACGTTTCCAAAGTTTGTATATATAAATAAATACATATATAATATATAATACTTTCATGTATATATATTATTATATTATGATTTATGATAAAAAAAGAAAGATAATAAAAATTCAGAGTCTTTGCAATTTGCAAAAACAAAAAGAGAAATAGTCTGTGCACGTCTGGGGTAATAAATAAATAAAGGATGGAGAAATAAATAAGGAGAGAAGAGAGAGAAGGGGTAAATTCAGGCCAAACATTTGGAACCAACAGTAAAACCCCGACAACGCCGCAAATTCCTGCGCTGTTCCGTTTCGAGCCCCCTCTCCTTTCTTTCCCCGCCCCGCGCCGCGCCGCCTTCCTCTCCTCTCCTCTCCTCCTTCCTTCCCCGTCTCGGCCGGGGAACGAAGATTCAAATCCCACCGGCCAGGGTCCCCACGCCACGCCGCCCCGCCCCCGCCGCGCGGCCCCTCAAAACCCTACCGTACCCAAGAATCCCCACCGGCGGCGGCGGCGATGGACTGGTACTCGGACGACTCGGACCCGGACATCGACGAGGACCTAGGGAGGACCTGGACGCGCTCCGCCGCTCCTGCATCCTCTCCGGGACCGACCCGGACGCCGCCGTCGCGCAGGTGTCGTCGTCCGCCGCCTCCTCCTCCTCCTCCGGCCTCGCGGGCCCCTCCACGCCCGCCCTCGCCGCGGCTCCGGCGGCGGCGGCGGCGAACCATGCCGCCTCCTTCTCGGACGACGACGACGAGGAGGAGGAGGAGGATGAGGACCTCGCCCTCGTCCGCACCATCCGCGAAAACATGCACCGTCTCCGTACTAGTACGGCCTCTCGGTCCGTCCTCCCGGAGCCCGACACCGGTGTAGAGTTACAGAAAAAGTGCAAGGAGCTCGGTGACGACCACGACAAAAAGTGGAAGGAGCTCAATGGCGACGACCCGGCCTCCCTCCTCGCCGCGCCCGATCTGTACGTGGCCGCCGTCTGACACCGACGAGGAAGAGGATGACCTCGAGACGCTCCGCGCCATCCAGCGCCGATTCTCGCAGTACCACTCGAGTGAGTCCTTTCTTTCTTGCCTGCGATTCGAATTCAATTCTAACTAGCCCCTTTCTAGTTCTTATGTTAGAGTAAATTACTGCCAATTCACTCGTGCTTTTTAATTTATCAATAACGAATACCACTGAACTGGGATAGCTTTGATTTGATTCTCCTTGGTGGTGTATTGGCTGCTAGTGCTAGATTGACCGACATCTGAAACTATGAATGTAGTAAATTAGCGAGCTTAATTTTTACCCAAAAAAAAAAAATGCAATGATCTGAAACAGTTGTGCAAACATGAACCTTGCCACCTGTGTTCTTTTCACGTTTCTAGAGATTTTTCCATCTCTCTGATCTTCATAATCGTCGACGAATTAAAATAGAAGATGACGATAAGTACATATTCCTGTGCTCTGATTTAAAATGCAGAGATAACCTTTACGAATTCTATGCAATTCATGACTAGTGTAATGGTACATGCGAACATACAAGGGGTTAGTTGTCACGAGTATTTCTGTGTCTGTTCTTTCTGAAGCTCTGGTGTACTAGTATCAAGTTCATAATTCAACACTTGTTCCTCTGTAAGCTAAATGCGCGCACCACGCACTTGATGAATGGCCCTTAATTCTTTTGATTTACCTATTGTAGGTACCTCCACTGCGTCACCGGAGACCATGAAACCTGAGGCGTCACAAGTAGCCCACAGTGACCTTTTCACGGACATGTCTGATGACGATTTAGCTGCGCAGAAGGAAATTGCAAATTCTCCTTGTCGAGATCGGTTTCCAAAGGCTGCGCTATTGTTAGTGGATGCTCTCATGAAGAACAGAGCATGCCAGAAGTTCATTAGAAAAAAAAATGGTAAACATCGGGCGAAAATTGAAAAAATAAGGATCTCAGGGATCGTGTAAAATGTCTTTTGGGCTACCAGTTAAGCTGCGAAAATCAGTCGGCAGATCTTTTAGGCCACAAGGAGGATCCTCGTGTCAGGTTGATTTCTCCCAAGAAATCGACGTATACAAAGGTATTACATCTATACATTGGACGTTGCATGATGCACACTATTTCGGTATTTCCTAGAGTATATAAAACATTCAGACCTTCTGTTGTTGTCCCTATTGCTAGTCATTCTTCCGAGTCTAACCATGGGAAGGTTAGTAACTAGCTTAACCTAGAGAATTGTCAACCTTTTGGTTTCTTTGCAACTGTTGGTGTAAATACCTTTATGAAAACCTCCGCAGCATCTGTTTATAGACATCCATGATATATTATGATCTGCCCTGTTAGACAAGCAAATTGTAGAAGGTCAGCTAACTCAGTCGCAACATTGTTTTTATATGTACCTAATGCTGTAGGTAGTAGGTACCTAACTCCTCTTAGTCATGTTAGCTAATTTGTTTTGGTTTCAACTATCATAATATATTATTTACTTTGTTTTTCCATTTCATTTGCACTGTAACTTATCACTATTTATCTATTATTTACACATGTCATTTTTTCTATGTGCAAGGTTAATTTTTTTATTACGTATTTGTTGTATATGCTATCAAAACTACTTTTTTCCCTTTTTGCGACGACGAATAGATATGAATAATCCTTTCTGCTCTTGAAACATGGAAGTGTTTGTTTTTATACTGCATATTGTTCCCCTCCTGTGGTGCAAGAATTATTGTATTTTAGTATGGCTCAGTTTAGTCTCCTAGTTTTGTTTGATACAAGACCTTATAAAAGCTACATATATTTGGTGCAGAACAAATACAGGAAGACGCCTGCACTATTTCTTGGCCCAGTTGAGAACCAACATGTTTCAAAGTATGAAATGGTGCTGAAGCAATTCCCGATGTCATTTAAGAAGCAACCATGGTCAGATGCGGAGAAAGATAAACTGTCCAGAGGGATAAAGCAGCAATACCAAGAAACATTGATTTTGGACTCGCTGAATAATGGAAGGTAATTTCAAATTTCTCATGGATTTTACTCTGCAAACTATATTGCTAATTTTTTGTTGATAACACTTTTCCTTTAATTCTTCAAGCATATCAAAGCTCAGTAGAAAAAAAATTTGATGCTTCAGTGCAAGTTAATATCCATTCCGTTTTTCAATGATGTAGCCTGTTATATTATTGTGTTCTGTAATGGGTCTTACCGAGATGTCAGTTAATGAACTGACAGTTTTGGCTCCTGCACTGTTTGGGGCTGGAAGTATTTGTTTCCCACCTAAAAAAAGAACACAAATGCAACCTTATGGCTTTCAATGCAACTTTTAGTATTTCTTTTTTTTTTTTTGTCTTTGTTTATAGCCTGCCCATGCTTGTTTGGGACTGAAAGACTTTGTTGTTGTCGATTGCATTGCTTTTAACAGAATTGTTGTGCTGCAGTGCTGATGGTGACTTCAGTGCAGTTGATATGGCATATGCACTGACAAATGGTGCTGGCAATTTTGAGGTGACTCCGGAAAATCTTAGATCGGTTCTACCTTTAATAAACTGGGATAAAATTTCTGCTATGTACCTGCCTGGTCGATCTGGTGCTGAATGTGAATCAAGGTACTTCTGTTCTCCATACTTTTTTGGTTCTTGTACACAGCATGCTTTATGTCTCAGTATTTCATATGATCATATCGCACTACTGTTTGCTTACGATGTGATTTATGTTGTCTCTGCAGCCTATTTTCATAAATGTGAAAAAATGTTCATTATTAAAGAATTCTGATTTGTATTTGATCAGGTGGGTAAACTGTGATGATCCATTGATTAACCATGAAGCCTGGACTGCAGACGAGGAAACAAGACTTCTACTAATTATTCAAGATAAGGGAATGTGCAACTGGCTTAACATTGCAGCTACACTGGGTACTCACCGGACTCCCTTCCAATGTCTTGTTCGATTTATCAACGAAGTCTGAATCCTCACATACTAAACAAGGCCTGGACAAAGGAGGAAGACCTTCAACTTCAAGCTGCAGTTGAGACCTTTGGTCAGAAATGGCAACTTGTATCAGCTAGTCTGGATGGTCGCACTGGCACTCAGTGCTCTAATAGGTAACATGTTATTCTCAGCTTGATTGGTAGAGCTACTTCCTGCTGGCTGCTGCTGTTTTTCTTCAGTTACTGTGTGGTCTGCATTTGTGGCTGGCTAGCGGAACCTGCTGCACTGCAGCAGTAGCACAGCCGAGCGGAGCCTTTGTTCCTTCTTTTTTTTTTGGCCAAAACTGTATGCTTTTGTTGATCAAGTTTATCTTTTGCTTTTCATTATCTGTTTTTTCTTTCTTGTCTATATTTTTACATTTGTCTTTGCTAGGTGGAGGAAAACCTTACACCCTCAAAGGACCAGTGTGGGAAGATGGCTTATGGATGAGGACAAACGCCTCATGGTCACTGTTAAGCTAATTGGACCTGGCAGGTGGAGTTTGATTGCTCCGTTTATTCCTGGCCGAACACAAACGCAAATCTTCGAGAGGTAATGTAGTGGTTTGGATTTATTAGCTCAAATTTACAGTTTGATGGTGATGGTAATGCTAGTTCTTTATTCTTTTATTGGAACAGGTGGTGCAATATTCTTGATCCTGATCTATATCTTGATGGCTGGCGGCCTGAAGAAGATTCCATGTTATTGGCTGCTGTATCTGAGTTTGGGCCATGCTGGTCCAAGATTGCTAAGACGATAATTCCTGGACGTAATGATAGTATGTGCTATAGGTAAAAACTTATTTGTTTTATGCTTTAGCATGATGCCATCAATAATATGTTTTTGGAGAAGCTTCCATGATAATGGTTGTTTTGTCTTGAACTGCAGACGGTGGAAAAAACTCTGTAAACATGAAGTCCAGAACGTTAGAGAAGCCAGACAATTGAAGAAAGCTATTTTTCAAACCAATTTTGTTGATAGAGAAAAAGAGCGGCCTGCAATTCGCCCTTGTGACCTAATATCACTTTTACCCTCCAAAAGTGACGGATGTGATGAGGCCATTGTAAGGTATATTGCAAATTTCTGTCTACTAGTTATGTACTTATCTCATTATGATCTCTTTTCCATATGTTGTCATTTCAATCCCAATTTATTGGTGAAGATCACCCCTCTGCTAATGATATATCGAAGTCATCTACATTCAAATCTGTATCTGAATACTGATATTAGTTACAGTATCACAACGATCAAGCAGGAATCTTTCATACATTACTACGCTTGACTTGATTTTTCTCACAAATCTGTCCCATATTTGATTTTGCAGGGGTGGGTCTAAAAAGCAAGGCGAAGAGAACCTAGCTGTGTCCAATATTGTCAACATTTCAGCTGGTCTTGATTGTGTTGATGCTAATACTGTTTTGAGCACCAGCTCAAGGAAAACAAGGAGAGTATCGTCAGGGTACATAACAAAATCTTGACTTTCAATTAATTATATCTATCATTATGCTTGCTCACTATTTTGTGCCATACTTGCTTTTGCAGGCGTAGATCAAAAAAGCATATGGAAGGGAATAATATTGCTGTGCTTGATGATCTTAATGCTTCTTCCAGCGCCCCTAGCACTTCCAGAAAGAGGAAATCTACCGCAACAATGTAGCTGCGAAAAAGAGATTGAGGGTATCTATCAGTGTCAGTGCTGATAATGAGGTAGAGTCAAATAAAATAACGGACTCTGTGGTTGGTGGTGAAGAGGGAGCAGTCAAAAAGAGAACAAGGCGTTCGAAAACTGTTGCCAATGAGGGTGCTGTCAGAAAGAGAAGGGGCTCTATCAATAGGGATGACGAGGCAGGAACAAATATAACGATGGATCCTACCATTGGTGAAGAGGGAGCAGTCAAAAAAGAGAACAAGGTATTTCGAAACCTGTTGACACTGAAGGGCCCGCCTCTATTGATGATGATGGTGTAGTCAAAAAGAGGAAAGTTTCTGTCTCCACTGAAAATCGTGATGTTGTTACAAAAAGGAACAGAGCGTCATCAAGGTAGCACTTTGATGCAGTGGTTTCTCATAGACTCATTATTTGCATTATCTCCTTGTGGAGTTCATTAACACCAAGAGCGTCTTTTCTTTGCCCTTTCAGGAGGAAGAAATCAGATGTGGTTAATTTGCCAACAGAGGGTGTGGCGAATGCTGCCACCGACTTGGACCATCCTTGTGCAACTTCTGAAGGAGTTATCGATGTTGGAAGTATGGATAAATGGAGACGAAAATCAACCCCGAGGTATTCTGCTTTACCTTTGTTGTTTGCTTTTATCTTTTTTCGGTGCATGCACATAACATTGAGGTAAAGGGTGTCAGTTGTTTCCTAATTTTTTTTTTCACCCTGTTATTTACAGACCCAAGCAGATAAACATGTCTGAAGGTGATGCTGATAAGAACTCCACATTCACACGACTTGCCAATTGCCTGTCATTTGCCCGTATGAATGGAATCAATAGGAATAAAAGATGATTGAAGTTGAGGTATAATATCATCAAGAACTGCTGCATTCGGAAGACCTTGTTATATTGTGATTTCTTTTGGAATCTATTACTCTGTTTGCTGGTGTATGGTACTGACATTGCTTGCTTTTGTGGCTATAGAAACCAATGCTTGAAAGGGTTTAGTTTCACCTGTGAAGATGAATTTGTCTGTGGAGATTACAGTCAGTACATGTGGAATGCCCAAAGGTAGTAAAATGTCATCTAGAAGTATTCAGGCTCAAGGGATGTGAAATGTTCTTATTGTTCTCTGTTCAGGATGGTGCTCAATAGGCTGGAGTGTTATCAGGCACCGTGCCTTTTATGTGAGCAGCTCCACAGCAGATTCCCTTACACAAGGTCTCTTTTAACTACTGGAGGACATCTATTATAATGAGCTTGTTTTGCCGATGCATCACTGTGCTGCCTTGCTCTTGTGCAGGAATCATTTTTTAAACAGAACCAGGGTCATCTGGATGTCATCTGGTTGATGCCAAAACTGGCACACCATATACAGGTAGTAGTAACTTGTAAGTGCACATGCAAAGAGTATCACATAGCTTTGAATTGGACCCAATTGATACAAGTTTTCCCAAAATATCGTGATCCTTTTTTTGGTGGCTTATTACTAAATAAGGGTTATTGGCCACGAAACAAATAGCGCGCTATAGCGTGCCATTTGAAACACCGCGACGCTATTGTCAATTTCCACGCTATTGGCGCTATAGCACGATATTGCGCCGCTAAAGCGCGCTATTTCCACGCTATTGGCGCTATATCGCGCTATTTTCACGCTATTGGGCTATAGTGGCAGCAGCAGGCTGGTGCTACTTCACATAGTTGCCGCTATTGCGCCGCTATAGCGGCGCTTATAGCGACATAATAGCGCGCGAATAGCGTCCAGAAAAGTCCGACGCTATTTTCCATAGCCCGCGATCAAAAACATGGGTTATTTCTATCTTGGATGGGAAACTAAAATTGTACAAGCTGTCTGTTGGAGACCCGGCAAGTCGTTTCCAGTTGGTGCTATAGGTACTGGGAACTTAACGCGTTGATGCATGTTGATTGATTCTTCAATACGCATGTGCCATGAATGAGCTTAGTTCTCGACGGTAGCAATTCCTTAACTTGCAATCGCATCAAACTTGGCACTAGCGAATAATGCCTTGGACAGCCATTGTCACTTGAAAGTTGGTACAAGTCTACTCGTGTATGCCAGCCGTATGTGATTGTCATCCATATATGAAGTGGGTTCGAGTGTCGTGCGACTGCCTTTTTAGTAAATAGATAGATAAATCCTCTGCTGGCATTTTCCATGTACATCGTTTCAAATCCTCTTCTTGAAGCGACAGTTTCCTGAGTATTTCACTGATAAGATTCTCCTAATGATGCAATGAGAGAAAGTTCAATTTGTGTCAGCATGGTCTTCATGTATATTTCTTTCTGCGTCTACTAACCTAACATTTTAATTGAAAATTTACCTATCTGCAATAACAGTAGATGCGTGTAAAGGCCAGCAAGTACACTGCAATTGCTCAATAACCTGACCACGTTGGCAAGTGATGCCATTGTCTATAATTGACAACGAGGTAACAAATCATCTCCAACAACATCATACAATCCTATTTGGATTACAATTTGTTGGACTTGTTTGTATTATATAACCTCAGATATCGAATATGTCCATATTATGATATTACATTGATCAGCTAAAGCCTGCGATAAATATCAATCCTGAAGAATCGAACGAATGATCATGAGCACTATATATATATAATTATATATGAATTGACAAATGTGAGTGAGTTGACTAAGAGCACAATACTATGTTCACCTAAGCTTCATCCATCCAAATTGCTTAGACGCCGCTAAACTCTTCACAAAATCATAGCCTGTGGCGGCTCGTACCCACTCCGGTGTGCCTTCTGCCATGTCCACGCCACCCTGAGGCTCTCATGGAGATCTGTGCGCTGAGCAGTCCAGTTCAGTTCCCTGTTGATCTTGGCAGGGTCGCTGTAAACCTCCGCGTAGTCGCCTGGTCTGCGAGGGAAGTAGTCGACCTTGATGTCGACTCCAGTTGCCTTCTTGCAGGCATCGACAAACTCCTTCACTGACCGACCTAAACAAACAAATGGAATTGAACTATATCAGCTAACTGATAATGTCTTCGGTTTTCATATTAGATGAGAGAGAGTTGGTGTTCCGAGGATATATGACCTTTTCCAGTGCCAACATTGTATATACCAACTTTGCCTCTTTCTGCCTTGTTGAGAGCCTTCACATGGGCATCAACAAGGTCGGTGACATCAATGTAATCACGTACACAAGTGCCGTCAGGTGTTTCATAGTCAGTACCCTTAACCTGCAGTAGCAGGTACCATTAGTAAAAGTATAAACAAAGGAACATCATGTCAGCACTTGTATGGCTGCAAAAGGACCATTATAGGATATGGCAGCAGAAGACCAACTGCTTCCTGAAATGATAAATCATTGTACCTTTAAACCTGGGATTATTCCCAGTGCTGCATCAAAGCATGCCCCCGATATACGGCCATGCTCACGCAATTCAGGTCTAGGAGCTTCACCCAGTCTGCCTTCTGGATCAGAACCAATCACATTGAAGTATCTATAGCAGCCAAAGTTACTCATTACATTAGGAATAACTCAGGGATTAAATGATGGTTTCAAAAGAGGGTACTGTTAATTTCTCGGTGCTTGGTGAACAATCCAACCTTAGAATCATGACAGCCATGTCTGACTTCTTCGACTTTGAGAAGTCTAAGATGATATCCTCCGCCATTTTCTTGGCCTTACCATATGGGTTGATCGGAAACTGCACAAAATAATTTAGATCAGAACTTGAAAAGGAAAAATGATAGTTTAGTATCCAGTTTGTTTTAGAAAGAATCTAAAGATTTCAGCTGACCTGGGGAGTTCCTTCAGTGATGGGCATCTTCTCAGGCTCTCCATAAGTTGCACACGTGCTAGAGTAGATGAGAGTCTTGACATTGTGTGTAGCCATAGCTTCCAGCACCACTAGGGTGTTTGCGGTGATGTTATGATAGTACCTGGTGGAAGCATTCAAATGTTATGATAGTACCTGAGCGTCATGTACTGGTAGGGAAATCGAATGATAGTCATTATTCTGGGATGTGAAAATCCAGTACCTGAGAGGTTCAAGCGTGCTCTCACCGACGTAGGCTACAGCAGCGAAGTGCATAACAGCATCAAATGCATTCTCTGCAAATATTCTATTCACCTGAGGATATGTTGTTAAGGAAAATGAAATCACAGGAGCAATCTATTTTTCTTGTCATGATACGTTTTGGGCAGAATATGAGCCTGTGGAGGCATTCAATCATTTGCACAGAAGATTATATAGAAAGAAATCAGGATACAGCTTGTGGATCTCCTAAATCAGCCTGGATGAACTGCAACCGGCCAGGCTCTGGGAACAAGGTCTGTAGAACCTTGATGGCCCCAATATTTCCTCTGGAAAGATTGTCCTGGAGACAAGACAAGTCTGTATCCGTAAGAATGGATGCTAGATTTGTTTCAGGAGGAAATGGAAAACTCAGACAGGATTCACGCTGCAGAACTTGAATTGAGCAGGAAATGGAGACGGCAAGCCATGAATGTACGCATACATACATACATACCACTATGGTGACCCTGAAGGCGTCTTTGAGCAGGCGAAGAGCTGCGTGGGAGCCGATGTATCCAGCACCGCCGGTGACAAGGACGTGCGTGACCCCAGGTTCATGGATGGAGAACTGCGCGCATTCATTCAGTCACAGGGGTGAGTGGTGTGCTGGCAGTGTCAGGAACTTGAACTTGAACTAGTGCTGAAAATGAGAATTGGTGAAATCCATCCAGCTGAAATCTGTAATTGTGTTTTCGGATCGGTGAGTGCTCCTAGGAACACAACATCTGTAGTTGTGGTTCCATGTAACTAGTAGTAGAGGGAGGAGATGGTAGGTAGGGGATGTAGCAGCAGCAGTCGAAGGTAGAGAAGGTTACCAACCATGGTGGGTGTGGTGGAGGGGGTGAGCCTCCTGTGGCATGGTGGCTGGGTGAGCATGACGACGCACATGGCGGCGAGGAGCGCGAGCATGACGACCTTGCTCAGGCACCGCGGCTTCCGCTTCGGGTCCGACGACGACGACGACAGGTCCATGAGCTCTGCAGGGACAGCACAATTGCGTTGCGTTGCATCAAGAGATGGCAGGAAGCGGGGATAGGGAGAAGAGAGAGAGAGAAGCACGGCAGAGCACGGCGCGGGGGGGAAGCTAGTGCGCACCTGATAAGGAGGCGGAGCAGGATCTGGCGCTGGCGGCGGGCCTCTGCGGCGGCCTGATGCCGCGGGTGGTGGCGGGCAGCATCGGCGCCCGGCGACCGAAGATTTCGAGGATTCGATTGGTGCGGCACGGCGGCAGGCTGGGTCAGGTAGAAGTAGAAGGCGCCGCCCCGCCCCGCCCCGCCCCGCCCCGCGATTCCCTACTCTGCTCGGCTGGGCTCGGTGCGGGTGCAGAGGCGCAGGACTGGAGACAGATCCAGGCCCCGAGCCAGCAGAGAAGACTGTGGAGAGGAAAGCAGAAGCGGAGCAGCCGGCGTAGTGAAAGTGGAATCGGCGCGGACGGGGACACGCGGGAGCTCACAGACAAGCAAAAGGGAATGTGCTGGTGCCCCGTGCCCTGCCCTCCCTCCCTTGGTTCTAGCTGGGCCTGGGAGGAGGTGCCCTGCCGTTGGAGGCGGCTACCGACCTGACCTCCTCTACTGTCGGTCTCCCCGTCGTCGGTCCTCCAGTCAAGTGTGCGGTGGTGCCAGGCAGAGTTTGTTGGTGATTGTTCCTCCAAAGTCCAGAGTCTGGACTCCAGACTCCATCCAGTGGGGAGTACGTGGAGGCGGTGCGTTGGTGGCTCAGGCTTGGTGAGTTGGTGCGGTGGGCACAAGGCACCCACCCACTGTGAGAGGCGATGGCTTCTGCCACTACACCGAGGAGGTCGCCGTTGCCGGTCGTCGGCGGTCGAGCCAGCCGTTAATGCCTCCGTTAATGCCTTGTTTGGGTCGGTAGTCCACGAGACATCCGGCGTGGCCACGGGCGGGAGAGGAGGCCTGTCCAGGCCACGGCCACGCCGTATGGATGGTTTTCCACCGTTCAGGATCCCGGAAAATTTGGTCCATGGATCCGGCAGTTCGATCGACTACCTATTACAAATTAAACTAGTCCTTTTTTTCGAGACCGCGCCGCGTTTTCCATTAAGTAAAATTAAACTACTCCCATGTGATGTGCCACTAGACCGAGGAGTATTACCATCTAGCTTTACCATAGGGGCGGACTGCCCTATGGAACAACACACGCAGGTAGGGACTCTTGTCGTCTGCTCATCTGAGCTGATCATACGCGCCAGCCATGTGGACGGATATAATAAAGAACAGCCATGCATATATGCGCGTGCTATTTGCCTTGCCCCACCCATCGAGTTGATAAATGGGCAAGCCATATACATATATACATCTATATCGTCAAGATTCATCATAAAAAAAAAAGGTTTGTATTGTCAAGTACAGTCCACTAAACCTTAGTGACAGGCTGACAGCTACTACTACGTGGGGACTGGTTTGGGGTGTGCTTTGTTTGTTTTCTTTTCTACCTTTGGCGTATAAGCTCCATCAGCTCCATAAGATTCTCCATCTCAACTGAGTCCGTCCGGATACTAGCTAGCTATGCAGTTCCATCGATGTTGATCAGCCACCAACAATTGCGCCACCGACTCCCTCCTCTCCAATCTCCCATGTGTTACACAGCTTGCACACTACCTAGTTATTGCTATCTCACGCGCCGCCGCTACCGCTAACAGGCATCTTCTATACTTGACTTTGAGCAACATCCAACAGTTTATCGATTTGACCATGGTTTGGCGATTTGATGTGGAGACGATTTGCCAACTCTCAAATCCAACCGTTTCCATAAAGGCAGCCAAAAAGAGTTCATCTCCAACAGTTTGGCATAATTCATTTGCGCAAACTCATGGGTGGATCTAACTTACATCCACCGGGAAGGCCGCCAGGCGAAGAGAAACAAAATTATGTTTATGTCCTTCCACCTCTTGCAAAAACTTATCACGCTGCAGTCAAGATGAGGAACGTTGTGGGCTAGAAAACAAAATTATGTTTATGCCCTTCGTGCCTCTTGCTAATACATACCATATACATGCTAGTGAATGCCAAATGCCTGGCCTGCATGCACAAGAATAAGCGAGGAGGCCAAAACACGATTTGCCAACGCTTCAGCACTAAATTGGCAACGTGACCAAATGCCAAACTGTTGGAGGGAGTTTTTAGAGTGTTTTGGCAAATTCGACATCCTTGAGAATGCCAAACACAAATGGCAACCCTTTGTTGGAGTTGCTCTGCCGCACGCCACTTTTTCGTTTAACCAGCAAAATTATACAACGAAATTTGGCTACATGTACTAAAATGTATTTCATGGTAAAAAAAAAATGTCTAAATGCTTACATGCACTAAAATGTATTTCATGGTATATGTAATGATATTAACTACATGTAATGAAATATTGGGGTTTTTACTGAATTTGGTCAAATTTAAGAATTTTTGACTGAACAAACTATAGAATTAAGCTTCTTTATTCCAAGACGGACGGATGGAACCACCAGTACAATACTAAGTGTCCAACCACGGATTATAGAAATATTAAGTGTCCAATCACAGTAATAATCTAAACTCACGACCTATATATACATACGAGTTTGAATAACGACCATCCAACCATGGTAAATAAAGGCACATAAATGAGTAATGATTGGAAGTAACAAGCACATGGCTGACAGATGAGCAGCCGATGGCTATTTTCTTCTGGGTGGGGATCAAGGCCACGTTTAGTTGGCTAAAGTTTTGCGCCAAAGTTTTGCAAATTTTTAGACTTTCTCTCCATCATATCACATTAAATACACCAAAAGACATATGTTTGCGATATTAAATGTAGAAAAAAAAAATAGCAAGCCGCTGGCAGTTTAGATGTACAAGTCACAGAGGGCGATTCGTCTTTTGAGCCTAGTTACCCCATGGTTAGATAATATTGGCAGATAACAAAAGCGGGAAACGCCTGCGCCCCAGGATGAGTGCATCTACTGCGCCGACGCCGGTTCAGAACCAGTGTCCTTTTGGCAAAACTTTAGCCAACTAAACGAGCCCCAAGTATCAACAACAAAGCTGTTGTTGCACAACGTAATCGTGTAGGTCATTATGCTGTTGCTGGAAGAATATAGGCCTGGCCTTTTGAAACGATGGGCCAGCACAGCACTTAGATTTGACGAATTCCAGCCCATAGTCTACAAACTGCGCTAAATTCGGCCCGTTTCTATCGTCCCTCCTCTGCGACCGTATCTCTTTGTCTCCTCCCGCCAAGCGTCTGGTGCTCAGCTTCTCGAGCCTCAACACGTATGGTGCTCTACCCAGGCTAGCCATGCCATCGACCCAAACCTTAACCCTCTCTAAGTGCCGTGAGACGAGATTGTGTTAAGGTGATTTTAGAGCAACTCCAAGAGACTAGCCAAATGGCTCCCCAAGCCAAATTTTGGCTGCTAAACACTAAAATAGCTCTCCAACAAACTAGCTAGTCAACTCGTCAAGCCATCCGGCTCTTCAAATTGGCCCATTCCATTGCCAAATTTAGCTAGCCAATGTAGCTAGCCACACTAGAAGAGTCTGTTGGAGTGAGATGCTTAATATAGAGTGTAAATTTTATGGAGAGACAAATGGAAAGTCATATAGAGAGTAAAAAATAGAGTCTCTTGGCGATGTTCTTAGAGTAGCTAACTTTGGGCAGTGTAGGGGCGCGTGGATCTATTTAATTAAATTGTACCAAGATCATCGATGTATTGGAACAAATATGACATTTTTTTTTAGTAATAGGGCAAAACCCGTCTATTAGCTGAAGCAAACAGACAATGTTTTCAGTTATTACAGCACTGGCGACGGCAAGCCAATCGCATTTCACCCACACTAGCACAGATGTCACCACAACTGGCTAGAAAAGTATTTTCACAATTCTATCCGGATACAAACACACACTATGCACTCGGATGACTTTTAAGAACCTCCAGAAATGACAAAAAAAACTCCAAACTTCCAGTTTTCCTCCAGGTCAGAATTGCCCTTCATCTTCTTGCGCGATTATCCTGCCAGCACTTGGAAAGGAGTTGCATCTGAAGACCACCCCGGCCTCCCAAGCATTTCCTTCTGTTATTATGGTTAACGAAGCCAAAGCACTTGCGAGGCCTCCTTCTTGATCAGCTCGACAAATTCTAAGCCAGAAATCGTTCAAGTGACCATACAACGAGTAAATTTCGTTGGAAAGTTGCAAAGCCCTTGCTAGAACCTGTCCACTTTTTTAACAAATTTGGTGCCCTTTTCATCAAGTTCGATGGATGCGTATGTGACCCTACGCGTGTCTGTCCACGACCGTAGTGTACAAGATATCAGAAAGGGAGTTATATGCTGTGGTGGGAGATGGTTAATTAGCCCAGGCAGCCAACATGCAAGCGTTCTGTGTGAAAACGAAGGATAAGTTGGGGAGCACTCCCGGTTGGGAGGCACGGTCATGGGTTGAGTCCTCTCGCACGCATGATTTCCCCACAAAAAAATCTCCTACATGGTAAAAAAATGTCTAAATGCCAAAGCATGGTGTGAAGATGATATTAACCCATCTCATGGGTATGTGGGCTTTGTACTGGATTTGGTCAAATTTCGGGATTTTTTTTCAAGGATCTGGTGAGAAGATCTTCTTCTTAATGAAATACGGGTGGGGACATCGTCCAACCCCCTAAGTGTCCAACCACGGTTTTAGAATTTTTAATCTAAAAAGGATAAGTTCATTAAGGGAACCTTCTCTACAAAAAGGCATATAAGTTCATTAAGGGCCATGTCCAAGTCCATCAAGCTTTTTCTGGGTGGCTTTGAAGAATTGTTGCCAACCAAAGCACAAAGTTTTCTGTTTTGGTTGTTAATGAAAGATGGGCTAAGCACGAGAAATGTCTTGAGAAGGAAAACCATGCACCTACCCTCTTACAACTCTTTGCTCCTCCCGTACCTATAACAGCTTCTCGAGCCTCAACACGTATGAAGAGAGGCGGCTCATCACCTCTTCCTTGATTGTCGAGATTTGTTGTGAGTTCTTTGGCAAATGGCCCCGGCTTTGACCTCCAAAATCAGCCCGGACATCCTAGATAGGCCATTGAACATATCGAGCTCAAGCAAATTCGAACTTCTTCATGATTGTGGCCATTCTAATGTCATGCGCCATCCGGATTTCTAGGAATGATCTAATTTTCAAGAGCATCCCGGCTTGGATCTATTTAATTAAATTGTACCAAGATCATCGTTGATAGAGCAAAGAAGGGATGACATTTTTTCTCAAGGAAGTTGAACTTCTTACCCTCGGGGTGAAGCCCAAGGACAACATAGCTTTTCATATATGGATCCGCAATTTCTTGTAATATGTCTTTCTTTCTTTATCTTTTTTTGTTTCTTTCTTTTGTTTCCTAACTAGGCGTGGAAAGGAGTTGCTTTCTTGTATTAATTGAGACTTTTTTCTTATTTGTTCTTTTTTAATAAAGTCCTTCTAGGGGCTCGACAAATTCTAAGTTTAGAAAAAAACAAAGGATAATGAGTAAAACTTGGTGCCCAAATCCCGCATCTCACTAAAATTTGGTATCTTTGCGGTTGTTTCATGGGTTTCGACACGAGAGCATATATGAATGCAGCTATAGTATTCTATGCGCCGTGTGCAAAGTCTTGGCACCACTATCATGCATAAGTAAGATTATGATAATTTGATGATGATGATGATGATCTCTAGGGTAAAAAGACAACTACGAATAACAGGTGGAGAAGATAAAATTAAGATAATTGGAAAAAAAATAAATCGAAGGCAAGTAATAACCAAACAATATGCATGAGACTTTTGGATAGTAGTTTTATCGGGGAATAGATTCCACCATGAGAAAACTATGCAACCTTGATTTAGTCGATCTCATCAGTATAAAAAGTTCCATGGCCATGGGATATATATAATTGGGAAAGAAGAAGAGAAGATGAAGGGGTGTTTGTCATGGCTCCCTCTGAAGTGAAAATAGAATGTGTTAGCTTATTATATCCAAAGAGATTGCCTATCATAGAGTAGATGAAGCATTTCTAAGAGAGCCATTCTTTCTTTACATTGGTTTGATAGCTTTCATGGTATTTACGCTTCTTTCTTCCCTTGTTTACTATTTCCTAAATTCTGCCCGCTAGTTCGCTTTCATTGAACAAAAGAATTCTCCGGGAAGTGGGTGCGTTGAATTCGCTCAATACTTCTACAAACACATGGGTTTTTGAACTATGTCCTTCGTCTTTATTTGTTGTATTATTGGCTCCTTCCTATTGCTTTATAATTCCTGTTGTTGATGTTGTCTCTCTCTCGAATCCTCGAAAGCCAACTTAGAAACAAAAAAATAAATCAGAAGGCAAGTAATAACCAAACAATATGCATGAGACTTTGGATAGTAGTTTTATCGGGGGAATAGGTCCACCGAGAAAAGTAGTTGTTTACTCAATCATCAGTATAAGTTCCATGGCCCCTAGCTTCTCCAAAACGGTTTTGGTTCCTTTGAAATTTCGAGCCCCTCCTCGAAAAACGGCTTTGGTTAGGCGGGAATGAAGGAGCCGTGCCAAATAGACCAGCAAGCAGTCCTCTCGATCTTTGTAGCTTAATACAAGAATTTTTTTTCCGGGCATCCTTTGCCAAGTCGCGGTACTCAGCAAATCCTTTACCGAAAGTGCAAAAGGCAAAGAACCGGCCTCCAGCAGCGGTCGCACAAATAAACACAATTCTTTGACCTCTAAGATTTACATGACGATCGTTCGTCTTATTCAAAAAAATTTTAATATATATTATTTGTTTTGTTATGACTTAATATTTTATTAGAGATATTTATATAATGATTTATTTATTTTAGTATTTACATGAATAATCTAAATAATACAAATGGTCAAAGATGGATTATACCAGTAAAAAAATTACGTTTATTTGTGGGATGGAGGGTGTAGTTTTTTTTTTTTTTTTTAGGAGAGGGGTCGAGCGGATGATCAATCGTACGTGGGCCTGCCCCATGCCACTAGGCGCCAGTGTGTACCCCCTACCCTGCGAAGAATATAATCTTCCGAGATACCCGGACGACGTCCGGACATATGAACGCATGAAAAGGCCTCGTACGTTCGTACTCCGTACGTTCTAAAGTTCATGCCGGACGCTGCACTGCATGCCATTGCCAGCACCATTGACAAGACGCGAGAGCAAGTCTGGCAGCTGTGCATGTCTGGGTCTGGCACATCAGGAGCGCACGGGACAGGTCGTCGTCATCGGACGACTGCCACTACCACTGCGCCATGCCCCTGCTCCTGTTCGATCGATCGATCGATCGATCCCAGTGCAGCGGCGACGCCGCCGCCGGCCGGCCGCACCACCGCCGGCCGGATCCTGTCACGCATCTCGTCCCCCACCCAACGGCCGGCATGGCATGCAATCGCCGGCCGCCCGGCCAGCACCAGCAGCAGTCAAATAAACGCACTCCGGCCGTATACGAAGCGATCGATCCATCAATCGTCGTCACTGCCACTGCTACATGGCTCCTTGCTTGCGTTTGCAGCTACAGAAGCAGCAGCTACAGCGTCCCGATCGACTTGACATGACGGCAGACGGCGCGTGCCTCGCGCGACCGAGCCCCTACAGCCCCGCCGCCCCGCCCCCGTCCTCCCCTCCTCCCTCCCCCTCTCGACGCGTCACCACCCTACCTACCCCTAGCTATCCCTACTCGTAGCTCCGTCGCCAGGCCACCTCCCGCATCATTGCATGCATTCCATCCCCGCACCTGCGCGTGTCTGCCGCGGCGCCATCTCAATTCCATCCCCCTCCACGCCATTGGCTGCTGCCTCACCTGGTGCCCAGACGATCAACGGCCGCTATATAAATCGAGCACCCGCCGCCACCACCGTCGTCCCCCGGCCGGCCGTCAAACCATAGCTCGCTCTCGTCGTCAATCCATAGCTTGATTTCTCATCTGCTGACACATACATACATATGTCGACGATCGGAACCGGCGGCGGCGGCGCGTGCTCGTGGTCGTCGCAGGCGCGGCGGCCGAGCAGGTACGAGTCGCAGAAGCGTCGGGACTGGCAGACCTTCACGCGGTACCTTGCGGCGCACCGTCCGCCACTGGAGCTGTGCCGGTGCAGCGGCGCGCACGTGCTCGAGTTCCTGCGGTACCTCGACCGCTTCGGCAAGACGCGCGTGCACGCGCCGCCCTGCGCCGCGTACGGCGGCGGCGGAGGAGGGCGGCTGGCGGCGGAGCCGTGCCAGTGCCCGCTGCGCCAGGCGTGGGGAAGCCTTGACGCGCTCGTTGGACGACTCCGCGCCGCGTTTGAGGAGCGACATGGCGCGCGTGGGAGTGGGAATGCTGCTGGGATCTGGACCTCGGCGTCGACGCAGCAGCAGCAGCCCCAGCCCGTTGGGCGTCGTCGGAGGCGACGGCGATGGCGCCAACCCCTTCGCCGCGCGCGCGCTGTTAGGCTGTACCTGCGTGACGTCCGTGACGCGCAGTCCAGGGCGCGCGGCATCTCGTACAGCAGGAAGAAGAAGAAGCGGAACAAGCAGCAGGAGCAGCAGGACGCCGCTGTCGCCACTGCAGCAGCCGGGTGCGCCCGCCTGCACGTGAACGGCGCGACGACGACGTTGATGCATGCTGCTGCTCCGCCGCCCGCGCCTCCTCTGCCTCCTCCGCCGCCGCCGCCGTACTACCTCGCCGGTGTGCCCTTCGAGTTCTGTGACTACGGCAGCGTCCTCGGAGGAGTTACCGCCAATGGCGCGCCTGGCTTCTACCTGCCATCGCTGTTCAACACCTTCGGCTAGCTAGTTGAGGGCATGCATGGTTTGTTCCTGCCATGTTGCCGCCATGTGTGCCGTGCTGTGCTGATCGATCCATCCTCGATCGGACCTCGAAGCTCGAAGTGAGAATCCATGAATTTATGTACGTGTGTGTTCAGGGACTTTATTCATATAGTGTTCGGGTTCGTTGATCGAATATGGCATGCATGGCATCCAAATAATTTCGCCCTTGGCAGCGCCTTTTAAATTTCCTATTGATTACCTACATATCTTTCAAGCTTGTTTGGATGCGCAATGTTGGTGAATGGAGTGTAATTAAATTAAGATCCTCTCCAATCTTTGAACACATGTGGACTGAACTTAAGACTTGCATCCAAACAATGCCTCAAGTGATTTTGGTACTGCCTTTGCACATAAACTTGTGTTTATATTTCAGGGTGTTTTTGGATTTGCGTACAGATGCCACCAATTAAGTCATGGATTTGCATTACAGACGCCGTCGGTTCACTCATACTTCTGTTAACTTTGTAGTTTTGATGAAAATAATTAGGCTACAACATATATTTAAAGTTTTGAACTGAAACTTGTTGAATATACATCTTTCAACTCAATCCGTATGCTCACATCATTGAAAACTCAGCTCAAAACCACACTCAGTTTGTGAACCTCAACCACCATTTAAACCTGGCAAGCAGAAACTTAACTATAAATACAATTTTGAAATACAGAGATCCAGCTCTAAACTAATTCAACATCTTAGCTTTCAAATTATAAGTGAAAGAAATTTTGAGCATATTTTTAATGACAAGAAAGAAACTCGCAATTTCATTGTTTTCAAGAGCATATGCCCTCATGCGCATGCATCGTTGGATACACATGGTACCATATGCTCTTGTGCGTGCTGTGCTGATCCATCCTCGGACCTCGAAGCTCGAAGTGAGAATCCATGAATTTATGTACGTGTGTTCAGGGACTTTATTCATATGGGTTCGTGATCGAATATGGCATGGCATCCAAATAATTTCCCCCTTGGCAGCGCCTTTTTAAATTTCCTATTGATTACCTACATTCAAGAGATTTTAATTTGGTACTTGCAGAGAAAATATTTCAGGGTGTTTTTGGATTTGCGTACAGACGCCGCCAATTAATTAATTCATGGATTTGCATTATAGACGCCGCCGGTTCACTCATACTTCTATTAACTTTTTAGTTTTGATGAAAACAATTAGGCTACTACATATATTTAAAGTTTTGAACTGAAACTTGTTGAATATATATCTTTCAACTCAATCCGTACTGCTCACATCGCCGAAAAACTCAGCTCAAAACCACACACTACCGGAATTCTGCATTTTCCGTGGGCCATTTAAACCAGGCGAGCGAAACTTAACTATAAATACAATTTTGAAATACAGAGATCCAGCTCTAAACTAATTCAACATCTTAGCTTTCAAATTATAAGAACAAGAAATTTTGAGCATATTTTGAACAAGAAACTCTGCAAATTTGTTGTCCTCAAGAGCATATGCCCTCATACGCATGCATCGTTGGATACACATGGTACCATATGCCCTTGTCCCTTGAGCGCACGGATCCACCAAGACATGGGGGATAAAGCTAGAGAAGAATGATGAATTTGAGGCTTAGCAACATTAATTTAGAGCAGAATTCAGGCTCAAGGGGGGCTAGAGCCTCCCGGCCCCTCTTTGGATCCACCCTTGGATCTATCTAACGTTGCACTCCTTCGGCGGCTTCTCTCCTGGCGCTGACAGGATCCAAGAATGAAAGTGTGGATATGGACAACAGAAATTTTACACATATAGATACCATACACATGCTCAAAATTTTCTCATTACATAGTTTTTAAGTATTTCACGGGAATATCCATCCATAAATTTATGTAGCTCCGTCGATGGTCCTTTCCAATTTTTTCCATATATATTTTTTAAAGCATGCATTAGCATGTGCTTTATTAAGTAGAAATGAGATGAGCTGAACTAATGGCAAACACAAAGGATGATA
This sequence comes from Hyparrhenia diplandra, assembly GCA_015847255.1. Taxonomy (NCBI): domain Eukaryota; kingdom Viridiplantae; phylum Streptophyta; class Magnoliopsida; order Poales; family Poaceae; genus Hyparrhenia; species Hyparrhenia diplandra. The sequence continues at coordinate 171,614 of JADLZK010010554.1, forward strand.
CATAGGACTCATAAGTAATCCTTGGATTACCAAAGAAATCCCATAGGTACAAACAAGTAGCAAGAAAATGCGGGGGTGTCATCCACCTCAAAACTCTAAACCCCAGCCAACTAAGACTAAATAAAGGAGACAACATATCGGTGCCTATAGTGAAGTGGAGCCCACAGTGGCGACAAAGCATGCTTCAACCTCGGCAGCAAAGCATCTGCCAAAGGCGCCAGTATGACAACAGTGGCAAAGCATCTGCTAGAGAAGAGACCAACGACGACAAAGCATACTACCAAAAACGATGACCATCAATGCGGCAAAGCATCCGTGGATGGGGGGGCATCACGCTCAAAGTAGCTAAGCATTTGCTTGAGGGGAGGCGAAAGTGACACCAGTGGCAAGGCAACAGCCCAAGCGATATCGGCAAAGCATCTACAACAAAGGAGTATGATTGTGGCAACACCAACCAACTATTGGACACACCGAAGCGAAGAGTAGCATGAAGCACAATCAGGCTTAGCACAACAAGGAGCAACTACTTCAGGCAGGGATGTGGAGGGTAGAGCACAACACTAGAGCGCTCCAGTGACCTTGATTTTGTAGGTCAATCAGTTTTGCTCTAGTTTTCTCGACAACAATTTTGGTTTTGAAAACCATCATCTAGATTTCCTCATCCCAACACCATCTAAGAGGTGGTTCTCTACATCCCGTGTGTGTCCACCAAATCCTTATGTGACTTGCCTTCACTAGTAGAAAATGGACTTCTAGCAACATTTTGTGGGTTATGTCCACCAAAGATTTATGTTGTCAAGACCTTCTTCATCCATCTTCACTATTGGAGGGAGCTTGCCAAATGACAAACCATCAAACCCCTGACCATAACTCCAATGGGGACATCTTTGAATGTACCATGTGGTCCATGTTTCATTTTGGGGGAATTTTCCAAGATGAGTTTGAGGGAGGGCTAAAGGGATGTTCGGTGGGACTTGTGTTGCCACACGTACTTTTCTATACTTCTTAGACAAGTTTGTCCAAGTTGGCAAGTATGTGTTCAGTTGACAACTAAACTTAGAGCGAGTCTTTTAAGCTCTACTCTACATGACATAGAGGGAAAAAGTATGCATGGAAAGATTCTCTTAGGCGTGGAAAATTGCGATTCTAAATTTTCTAGTCTTTGTGTCACTTGCATATGGTTAATTAATTGCAGCAAATTATGGATCGAAACCAAATAGCCCTACTACTACGCAACTCTTCACTAATCTCACCACAATTTTCGTCTCAGGTTTGAACGAAATGTTTAATTTCGATGGTACCTTTGGTTGTTGGGATCGACTTGAGGAACTTTAATTTCCACGATATAGCAAAAACCAGTTGATTAAACCCACCTCATAGACACCGTGAGCCAATGTTCCTTTCTTGAAAACCCTAGCTAGCTAGTAGCCGGTGGCCACGAGTGTTCCCATCCATTGGATCGACGGCCTGTGTACTGTACTGTGCCTCACTGGCTGGATGGAGAGGCTATATATGCATATGCATCGTCTTATATATAGGTGGTGTTTTTTTGTGCCAATTTCCCGTGTGTCGTCCTAGCTTGCTCCTGTATAGTATATCTATGATATTTCGATCGGCCTCTCCGTGGCCGCGTGCATTTCTGATCTGATGATCCCCGTCCATCGATCGTTACCAAACAGCCCGCTTTCCTCGATCGCTTCGTTCTCGATTGATCTAGCTGCGACAATGCATGCTACTGCAGCTGGTATGTATGACAATGACACTGTACAGAATGCATGGCAACATGCAAGATACTACTACTAGTACGTACATACCCCCATGCATGGCCCATACGCATGCATGTCCTAGCTACATGCGTCACGCGATCACAGCATGCAAATGCAAAAGTTGCAAACGGCCCGGGGTACAGTAGCAGTGTCTGGAGCTGGCGCAGCACCTGCGCCTGTGCCTGCGCATGCATGCACGCACTGGGCTGATTGTTGGACCATCGAATCGATCGGTCGATGGGCAGCAGCAGAGCAGTGTTGGGTGGATGAGTCAATGGCACGCCTCCGGCCCGTCTGTGCACTGCCTGCTTCCTCCACCCTGCGCCCGACACGTCGCGCGCCCTAGCTCCCTACTCCCCATTCTGTCGTCTTTCTCTCTATAGCCCTCACCTCGTCGCCTCGTATATCAGATGACAGTGCTCTGCACGCTCCGTTTTTATTATTAAAATATACATGAGCTGTTTTACTTTTTACTATAATTAGCTTAGCTGTTAAAAACTTCTTCAGTAGTTTAGACTGTTATTCAAATAAATGCACTGTTGTTGAAAATATGTTTCACTCTTTTTGACGGAAACAATAATGGAATTAATTTGATGTTATACATGTTGGTGTAATTGTTGAGAGTCTAAATGGGAGGGTTAATTGAGCTGCCTATGTTGTGGATGTACAATGCCTCTGAATTTATTTCTCAGCATCAAAAAACATGGAGGCAGATGATCGAGCAGCATCCATCAATATATAGATTCATCTCAATTTATTTCACACGCCGACACCATCAATTGTTTCAGAAATGAGTTTGGGATGCTGAACTTAATTAGTCTGTGAAATGAAACCACAATGCAAGTTACATCGGTGGCCGGCCGGCTTGGCGCCTTTTTTGCCAGCAAAGCAGAATCCCAGAAATTGTACATACAGTGATTCAGGCGAGCTACACAGAAGACCATATTATAAGGTTGTGGAAAGCTTGTCTGTCTCAGCCATCCCCCTTTGTCCATGATCAATGTAGCCTCACTCAATGTGCATCAGAATGCCTTCTTCTCATATGAAACAAGACCATGGATCCCTCCTTCGACTTGGGCAGCACCGGTTCGTACCTGAATTCATGTCAGTTTGTCTCGTTAAGTAAGAAGATGTCAGACGAAATATGCTCAGCAAGCAATATGTGCTTGGAACAATGTATCTCAATTAAGAGAGAGATATGTTCCCCGAGCTTGGATGTGCACCAGGATATCAGTCTGAAATATGTGGGCAAGAAAATAGCATCATGGATTTTACTGAGACCGAGGGGTAAATAAGTGTGGCCAATAGTTTTTCTTAAACTTTAAGAGCTAGCTGGGCTGAGAGCATAGATCAGCTCTAACTAAACAATTCGTTAAACTTGAAGGATTCTATTTAGAAAGTTAACACAGAGATGTCCATGAATCACTCTAGTACATGAAGTTCTACACTATTACATGGTTAGAAATACCTTAGATTGTCCGACAATAGGATTTAACAGAATTTGTACTTGATTGGCATTTATACATATGAAGAAGTGCAGTGTTACTAAATGCTTTTAAATGTTAACTGAAGCTCTGAGTTCCCTACTTAGACCAGAAACACAACGAAGTAGAAATGGCAGTATGGTCGGTGAACTATTTTTTATTTCAATGATGATATGTATATTTTTTGCCTGCTAATGCTTTTTGTATCAACAACATATTTTCCTCTTGCAGTTGCACTCGATGAGTGATGTCGTTACATACCTCTAGTCGAAGAGATTCTGATCGTAAAAGGTCATGGGCTGACTGCAAGGAGGATGCACCTAGGTCCTGGAATCCTTGCTTGACAGCTTGCATCGTGTAAGGAATGAACCTCAATACTGAGCCCTTATCAGCAACTGCTCCAACAACTCCTTGAGCAACCTTAAGCTTAAGCGTGTCTCCTAGGTATCTCGCATCACTTCCCTTTGTCATGGCTTCAAGAGACCCCATGCCTCTATACTTTTTTGACACGATGGCCATCCTTAAATCAAAGAAATAGTTACAAGTAGAATGAGTAGAGAGAACTAAATATATGACACACAGGATGCAGATACCTAACACAATTTCAAGACATTTGTGACTACCACTACAGGAATCCGAAAGTGCGGATACATTTGCCAGTGAAAAAATCGGGGCTTTCGGCAAAAAGCATCTTTGTGCCAAACTTAGCTTTTCGGCAAAGACTTCTTTGCCGGTGCCTAAGGTCGGCGGTGTTTTTTTTTCGCAAAATTAGAAATTTGCCAGCGTAACCGTCGGCAAAATGACTCGGCAAAGAATAACGAGGGCCAAAGCGGCCACGTCCTCCGTCACCTTGTTGTCCGGCGTTAGGCACTCGGCAAACTAATCCTTTGCCGAGTGCCAGCGTCTAGGCACTCGGCATGAGGAGACCCTATTTGCCGAGTGCCTAGGCGCGTGGCACTCGGCAAAAATCAAAAAAAATAAAAATGACACCTTTGCCGAGTGCCTCAATTCGGCAAAAGATGGATAAATATCTTAAGCTCCCTCTTCCCATTCATTTTCGCGCCCGCCCGAAGCCCGCCGCGCCGCCCGCCCGCCCGCCGTCCCGCCGCCCGTCCCGCCCGCGGATCCGCCGCCCCGCCACCGCCGGGCCTCCCGGACTGCCCGCCGCCGCCCGCCGACCCCGCCCCCAAGCCGCCCCGCCCGCGGTACATGAAAGATGCAACGCCCACGCCGGCCGCCCTTTTTCCTGTTCCCGGTGGCGAGGGAGAAAGGGGAGGTGAGGAGGAAGAGGGAGGGAAGGGGAAGGTGAGGAGGAAGAGGGAGGAAGGGAAGAAGAGGAAGAAGAGGAAGGAGAGGGAGGAAGAAGAGGAAGGAGAGGAGGAAGAAGGAGGAGGAAGAAGAGGGGGGGGGAGGAGGAAGAAGAGGAAGGGAGGAGGAAGAAGAGGAAGGAGAGGAGGAAGAAGGTGATCGATGAACCGTTCTTCGTGTTACCGCGGCCAAGGTAAGCCCTATCCTTCTAGTAGTGTTAGTTGTAGGGTTAGTAGTAGTAGTTAGTAAATAGTTGTAGGGTTAGTAGTGTTAGTTGTAGGGTTAGTAGTAGTAGTTAGTAAATAGTTAGTAAATAGTTGTAGGGTTAGTAGTTGTAGGGTTAGTATTAGTAGTGTTAGTAGTTGTTAGTAATAGTTGTAGGGTTAGTAGTAATTGTTATGGTAATACTTGAATACTTTCATGCATGGTTTCGGAGAAGTAAAGTGAATGGCTCTTGTTGATATATTGGTGGTTGGTGGCCTTCGTGCCCATATTTGGTATATGCATGTGGTTGTTGGCCTTCGTGCCCATGACCTAACTATTTTTGCCCTTGTTTTGTAGGAGGACTGTGGGAGGGACTCGGCCCGATCGTCCTTTTGCGTGTCTTGCTGCACCGCGTCTCCACCGACACCGTAGGTATTAATCACCTCCGTCCGTCCTTATAGTTGTCTTACATAGCGCCGACCGGTTAAGCGTCTCCCGTCCAAAAGAGATACGGGCGTGGGTATGCGCATCGTGCATATCTGCCATTTGATTGTCCACGTTTTTGGACAGCCCAGGTGGATGCGTAGATGGGTTAGCATGCATGCTCGGAGTCCCGCCCGGCCGGATTTTCGGCAGCACCTCCCGTTGTTCTCGGATACACTCTCCCCGCCGGGACGTGTATCGGGAACATCCCTAAATCAATGGATCTTAACCTTGTCTACGCAAGTGGGATTAGGACCTATCCCTCACCTATTAGATGGTAGGAACGCCGTGTAGATGCAATTCTTTGGTTATATGGCTCGCATGACATGGGCGTATGAAAGGATGGATAACCGTGAGTGGATGTACACCGGGCGCAAGCACGAGCCTTGAATGGGTTAGGGGACCGATGCTTCCTGGAGCATGCATTTGGCCCAATTGCTAAGGGTCTATTCGGATTGACAAATGTAAGAACAAGAAAAAGAAACGAAAGGTTGAAATGGGCAAACATATTTACAACAACAGATTCGTCCCAAACTATAGCCATTTGGATCTTCCACGGTGAAGTCGACATAGAGAGGACATGGTGAGGCCCCTCCTCGAGGAGTATGATTATGCCGGATGGGGATGGCGGACATGATGGCAACTTTCACGATGCACGGTTCAATGGAGGATTGGAGGAAATACGAGGAAAAAAACGAGATGATGGAGGCGCACAAGCCCCCTTCACGAGAAGACAATGGTTACGGCTGGATGCCATTTCACGCCTTTATAGCGTTGAAGTCGCAATTAAGCATTAGTCGAGACGGCTTCGACACCCCGTTGTCGATTAAAACATGGAGGGTCACGTCCCGCCAAAGAACACGTACGAGTGAACTCCTTCGTGGACTCAAGATGCCGTATGAGTCGTACCATGCTTGTCCAAAGGGGTGCGTCCTATTTAGGGGAGACCTCAAGGAAGCAACGCGACTTGTCCAAAGTGCAAAGCCTCTAGGTTTGTGGAGGTAGAATGTAGTGATGGAGGAAGAAACAGTCCAAGATCCCCGAGATGGTCCTATGACACCTTCCTTTCGCATCGGAGGCTCCAATGGCTGTACATGACAGAGGAGTCCGCGAAATAAATGACATGGCACAAGAAGGGAAAAAGATACTGATCTTGAGAAGTTGGTACACCCATCGGATGGTGATGCATGGCGATAATATGCATCCCTGAAAAAGCTATGGAGGCTCGAAATGTACGGCGGCAGATGGGTTCAACCCGTGCGGAATGTTGGCGCCCCCGTACACTTGTTGGCATGATCCCTCTCAATCTTCCCCCGGTGTCATGTTTGAGCTCAAGCAAACCGGGCACCGCAACAATATGGGTGTGTTCATGCAGCCGGTGTGGGCTGAATTGCAAGATGCTTGGCAAAAATATGCTACAAAGGCGAACTTTACAATGCATGTGTGGTACCTATATTCAATGCATGACTACGGCTTATGGCATAAATGGTGTGTTCATGGGAGGTTCCCTTGCCCAACATGCAAGGCGGCCGTGATGTTCACGAAGGGTGGCAAGTATTCTTCGTTTGACAAACATCGTCAACGAGAACCATGAATTCAGACTAGACAAAAAAGCACTTCTTACCCCATCCCAAAAGTTTATGATGAAGAGGTCCTTAACATGGTCTCAAAATCGATGAAAAGAAAGGTTGTTTTGTTGGATATGGTACCACACACATGTGGACTTATATATCGGGCTTGACTAATCTCCCCTACTTCAGGATCTTCTTCTTCCACACAACATCGATGTAATGCACACGAGAAAAAGAATATCTCCGAGGCACTCTTCGCAACAACCATGGACCTTAAGAAGTCAAAGGACAACGTTAAGGCTAGACTTGACATAGAGATGATTGCGATAGACCAAAGCTAGTGATTAGAGGGAAGAGATGGAAAAAAGGGCCCCGCCGACTACATCATCAAAAGGGCCGATAGGAAGGAAGTACTACTTGGATGAAGACGTTATCGTTCCCGATGGGTAGCGGCCGAGTAGGGGAGTGAAGTGGGCACTATGAAAGTCTTAGGGATGAAGAGTCATGACTTCCACATATGGATGAGCGGATCCTTCCGCGATGACTGGGGATACCCTCGAGCGGTGTGGCGCGTCTGGCAGAGTTGAGCTTTTTCTTCCGCCCGCTTTGTGTTAAGGAGTTAATTGTGATCCGGAGCGTCTTTGTATGTTGATCTGCAAGTTGGAGATGATATTTCCACCGGGCTTCTTGTATCGATGCAAAGCACGATTTTACCTTATTGGTGCTATCCAATAAATATAAAATAAATAAAGCCAAAATTGAGCCTTCCATGGCAAAATTCTAGAGGAGGTGTACCTTCACCCACTACGAGAAACTTGCGTCCACAATCCACCCCTCGTTACAACGCCGACGAGTTCATTGAACCTCGGGAGAGGGCAAGTTGGAAGAGGAAGCCCTACCCACAAGCACTTGTCCTTTGATGAGTGGCGCACTATCATGCTCTATGTGTTGTTGAACCTTGACGAAATCGCTCCTTATCGCCAGTAAGTTCTCAATGAGCTTGTTTGCCGTCACTATCCTCCACCTATCGATCCGACCCACTTGCCTTGTTTTTTGGAATTTATTGGTCAACAGGAGAGGGAATGGGGCTCCTACCTTGCAACAAGAAGACAATCTTCTAAAAAATGGGCAGCCCGATTTTATTTGCGCTCAAAGGTACCATCCAACTAACCTCGTTCCGACTTTGATATTCCACTTTGGTCCTAGTAACATATAATGTAACGATCTACTGGGCCTCACCTTAATTTACAAACTAAATGTGTGAAGATTTAAAACAGGTGGGCAATGGCTTCCCCCCGTAGGGTCAACTCGTTCACCATTTATGATGTGAATGGCTATCGCCGCATACGAGAAGCTACGAGGAGAGTCGGCCCAACCGCAAAAACAACGTGCCGAGTTAGTACTACTTGGATAAGAAGGACTATTACGGCATAGTCGAAGAAATATATGAGCTCAACTTCGGGGTCCTAAAGAGCTCAAGCTAGTGGTATTCAAATGCCAGGATATGACACGAAAGTAGATACGATTGGGCAAGTCGTCCCAGATTCCGTATATGGAGGAGAGGATGTCTATATTGTGGCTAATATACACGCCACACAAGTTTATTACCTCCCATGGGTGTGCCAAAAACACGAGGACCTTGCGGGTTGGTACCTTGTGCAGCGGTATCAGAAGAGATAACGATGATGATTACAACCTTGCGAAGAGTTCTATCAACCCGGGGCTAGAAGGACGTTTAGAGATAGACATTCTTTTCGCCGATGGGCATGGAAGTAGACAACGCCATCGATGAGGACGAGGGTGATGAGGTGCGGGATGCTAAGGACTTGCAAATTCTTGAACGATGGAGGATGGTGCGCCGAAGGAGTTGTGGAGGGCTTATGCACATGCTTTGAGGGCGATACAGATGATGAGGATGGTGACATTGATGATTACAATAGTGATAGTGATAGTGATGACTACATGCCGGCTTTTAGGCATTCGGGAGATAATTTCTAAATCATGTAATACTATTTTGTTATTATTGTTACCTTTCAATTATGTTTCGTTCATTTTGCAATACTAATTGGTTTACTTTTTGTCTTTAGGGACTCGACAAAATGCCAGCGGAAGGCGGCAACGTAATCCCTCACGCGAGGCCCCCACCCTCTCCCCATCAGGAGGCCGACGGGCACCGGTGGAGATTATTCCACGAGGAGGCTTGAGTTTGTACCATGAACTCGGGCCACACCTCTTGACTCGGACTCCGGTTCAGGCGTCTTCCTCGAGTTTGAGCAAGGTCTACCAGCGCGGGGCCTCGACCCTCCCACGGGACGATCCCTTTGCCCCGCCCGGTGATTCGACCCCACGGTGACAAGTAAGTAGCCATTGATATTTTCGTACTTGTTCATATGACATGTTGAAAATCGAACTCGGACTAACAATTGCGTCTTAATGGCTCATGCAAGATGGCGGAAGATTGTAGTTCGCGCCATATCAATGGCAAGCCTCGATTAAAGAGAACTACCCCCGGCCCGGTGACCGTCGGGGGCGTGAGGAAGCCGCCCTATACGTGGGAGCACCGCGGCGCGTGGAGGAGGCGCCCTTGCCAAGAAGATCAAGACGGACTTCGGGTGAGTCTCGTATGCGGGATTACTTCACGTTGTTTAAATACTATGTTTTTAAATAATAGAATGATACGTGTTGTCCGTATGCTAACTACTTCACGCGGCGAGGCTAAAATAGAGTGCGTGGGACAAGGTGCCGAGACCGACTCAAAGTACCATGAGGCACGTGTCCGGTGCATCATCTCCTTCAACGACGTGCTTGGCAAGGTGGTGAGGAAGAATGAAGCAAGGGAGATGATGCTCAGAGGGAGACCGACCTCACCGGGGACCGCATACATCCAGGTTCGTAGAGAACGCATTTATTCCGATTCCTTCAATGAAAAATAAGCGGGCTTCCATTCATCCTCTCGCTATGTCAATATTAAGTGGTGCATCAAGTATAAGGACTGCGGGAGGCCATTGTGGAAAAGTGGCTCTTGAATATCGAGACCTGGAGATGTCGCATGGAGATGGAAGGGAAGCCACACCACCAAGGGAGCGTGCCCCTCCCAGTGTATATGGATAGATGGGTCGATTCTTGTTTTTTTTATTCAAGCGCCAAATCTCTTCACTTCTAACCATCTTTGTGTTCTCCCAGTGCGTGGCATGAAGGCCAAATCAGCCGAGTACGCGGGGTTCGCTTTGACTCACGCGGCGAGCGCCCGACAAGGACAACGTCTACGACCCGAGAGCCCAGGTGTCCCAACGCCCCGTCTACCCCAAGCTTACCCATCCACGCTATGGGGATGACTTCGATCCGGCGGCGATCTAGACAACGCACGGTGATGAGGTTGATGACTGCCGGCGCTTGGAATCAACCGGTGACCACATTCGCTCACCGACCTCCGCCGACATCCCCATAGCACCTCCAGCTCCCTGAGATGATCCGGGTACATTTCATTTGGCGGTTTTACACATGTCCTTGCCTATGCATTGTTTCAACGTTCGGGTGTAATAGCCGGATGTTAAAGGCCCATCGGCGGGAGTTGGAGGCATACCGGCAATCCCGGGGCGTGGCGGGCTACTTCGGGGCCTCCAAATCCCGGGTGTGGCCTCCGTTGCCCTAGCTTCTGTTCGCTCCACCCTCGTTTCCGTTCTCTCCTCGTAGGGACTCCGGTGAGTATATGTTGTTGTTTATTTATTTGGCTCCTCCTCACGGGTACTAATGAGATCGCCTCTTTTTGTGCAGACCCCGAACCCGACTCCTCCAGGTGGCCCTTCTCCACCCCATCCGTCGGCCCGACTCCACGGTACACGTGGTCGGTGGCGTTCCTCCGACGCGCGGCGGCCACACTACGGGCTTCCACCGTCCCTCCTACACACCCCGTACCAATCGGCGCCCGCAGCATGGGTGGTATCCGAGGCAAGGTGAGGGCCCCTCACACTCTTCGCACGAGGGGAGGCCACGGGTCGGGCGGTGAAGTTGAGTTGGTGGTGATTAGGTTCGCTGTTCCCTTGTGATGGATTTCTTTTAGATGTTGGATATGTTGCGTGATGGATCTCGAGATGTTGGACATGTTAGATTTCGTTTGGTTGTTGGACATGTTGGATTTCGTTTGGATGTTGGACTATATGTGTGAATTTGTGATATATGTGGATTATATATGTGAATTTGTGATATATGTGGATTATATATGTGAATTGGTGATATATGTGGTTTATGTGTATATATGAATGCTTATGGTATATGTATATGTTGATTTGCAGCAACAATAAACAGAAACAAAAAAAAAAAAAAAACTCGGCTTTGCCGAGTGCCGGCGGCCGGCAAAGTTAGGCGCCCGCAGTTTGGAATGGCGGAAAGGCGAGGAGGTGGCGGGCAAATCTGCCATAACTTTGCCGAAAGTGTTTTCTAATCGCAAATTTCTTATTTTTTTAAATTAATAATTTGCGGTCGACATGGCACTCGGCAATGGGTTTTAATTCAAATCTTTGCCGTGCCGGCGTTTGGCACTTTCGGCAAAGGGGGTCCATTTCTAACGGACGACGTTTCCATTGCCGAGCACCGACATGGGGCGCCTTTGCCAAGTGCCCGGGCTTTCGGCAAAGAATGGTTTGCCGTCATTCTTTTGCCGTGCGCCGCGAGTTTGACACTCGGCAAAGGCTTCGCCGAGTGCATAGAAGCCTTTGCCTAGTGCGCTACGCACTTTCGGCAAAGCGACCCGATTCCTGTAGTGTACAAAGTATCAACTGATAAATTCTTGCTATTGGATCACTAATAACATACCCTACGCAATTCTTAGAGAATAAAAATTATTTTCTAAGACAAATATAAAAAAAGTATGATACTAAGAAAACCATGTTTGTACTTATTCACGTTAGTCTGCAGAAAACATGCATCCTAAACACAGGGCGGTGAAGGAAACTGATTCTTTTATATAATGTTGGAAATTATTTTGGTTGGGGAAAGATGCATGGTTTTGGGCAAGTGTGCAGTGGCCTGGCCTACTTTTATCTATCCGACAAACATGAGATTCCTGGTGTGCCAAACCTGAAAATGACAGGGGCGGTGTCAGGAATCTAGCCTAGCTACATGTATGGGAACTCAATTGCTGATTATCGGTTGTGTGGCTATGGCTACAAAGTAGTATGTCCAAGTTCATGCGTTGTGTTATAAGCAAACTTAATTCTCCTTTTTACTACAAAAAATACACAGCACTACTGTGGATTCTCTAAAAAAAGTCCACTCCACTTTCACATAATATGTTGCACTACAAATCTACGATTTTAATAATTGTCAAAGTTAATTAACATGCAAAACAGACAGTGGGGAAAGAAGCAAGTGTAAACATTTTTGTTCAACGAACTTTCAGAAAGCTTTTCAGTAAGCTTTATGACCTGTCCTTAATTGATTTGATGAAATAGCTACCAATAATGTAGAGGGATATCTTTTAACGCACTAGCTAGCCATGAGTGGGATGATGGGATGAGCAACAGCAAATTGTCCTAAAAATTAAAGTGATAACGGTTATTATGTTTGTATATATACTTATACATCCCTCACATCATTTTATATATTGTCAAATAAAGTGCACCTAGTAAACTTCAGGAAATAAATATAAATAACAATAGAAAAAGGTCGTAATCCTACACCTTGTACTCATAAACACCAGGAGCTTCAATACTGCCAGCCAGGAAACTCCCCATCATAACAGACTAACAGTAGATGCCCCTAGAGTCAGAGCTTTCACAATATGCCCAGAGTTTGAAATCCCACCATCAGCAATAACAGGAACATCATGATCCTTGGCATATTCCGCGACCTTGTAAAACTGCAGTAGCCTATATAATTTAACCAAAGAAAAGAGAAAAAGAAGACGGCATCAGGATAGTGGGGACTCAAAGCTCCAACTATTGGAAGTAAGGACAGAAAAGTGTATATATGATGATAAAAAATATAAGGTCCCACCACTATAGATTTTTTATAATTTTGAAATACACCAAATGTTCAGAAGAGATAAAGATGATAATTTGCAGAAAGCACTTGTGTTTTGATATTAAGGGTGCGTGATTGCTGATGAAGCATGCATGTTTCTCCTTTTCAGAAAAGATAAGATAGCAAATTAAAGGTGGTTTCCAAGAAGTTCTACACTTCCTCCATTCCATGACAGCTCTATCATGCTAATCACAACTTTATCACGGCTTGTGCACCATTATTGGAGTACCATGAACTACTTGTGTGCACATTTCATTTCGTAAAATTCAGTAACCAGAAGTCAATTATAATTATATCATGCCAATCACAAATGTACCACCAAAATTTCAGATACCCTGCCCTCCTAATTTAACTTCTTGAACGAAACCCTCCTAACTGTTCAACTAAAATGGATTACTCAAGCCAAGTTACCTTCCTAATTTCAGCTCAAATGAATTACATCAACTCAATGAAAACAGCAAACAAACTCAACTTAATCAACAACAGTAAAATTAAACATCATATACTGCTAACAGTAAATTGAATATCAGACTGAGGAATAGAAATCAGCAAGCATACCTGTCCTCTGCCTACAGCACAAACCTCCTGCGTGGTGCAAATCGATCCAGAGCCCATCCCAACCCGCAATCCATCCACGCCGGCGGCGATCAAATTCTGCGCCTGCGCAACGGTGACCACATTCCCACCGATGAGATCCACCTCCGGGTACATCCTGTTGGCGTACTTGATCATGTCGAGCTGGTAAACAGAGTTCCCCTGGGAGCTGTCGATCACAATGGCGTTGGCCCCTTCCTTCACCAGCAGCTCGAGCCTGCGCTTGTCCTCCTCCCGCGTCCCGGTCGCCGCCGCGACGATGAACCTCCCGTCCGCCCCGACCGACGGCGTGCCCAGCTTCGGGTAGCTGCGGATGCGCTCGACGTCCTGAGCGGTGATGAGGTCGACGACGACGTCGGACTCGGAGACGGGGGCGCGAAGTCGAGGCCCCTCGTCGGCGAGAAAGGCGGCGGCTTTCTCGAAATCGAAGGCGGCAGACGCCGTGCGGGGCGCGGGGGTCATGTACTCCGACACGGGGACGCCGGGCCTGTGGTTGGTGGCGGCGACGACGCCGACGAGCCTGGAGAGCGCGTCCCCGCGCTCGGTGACGACGGCGTACGCGCAGCCGGCGAAGTCGTCGGCGGAAGGAACGGCGGTCGGGGCGAAGAAGGGAGTGGAGGAGACCCAGGGGACGCGGCGCGACTTGGCGGCGCGGAGGATGGAGGCCTGGGTCTCGGCGTCGGCGTTGCTGTGCACGACGGCGGCGGCGCCGAGGGACGCCATGGCGACGGCCATGGCGGACTCCGAGACGGTGTCCATCGGCGAGGCGACGCAGGGGATGGACAGAGGCACGCGGCGGGAGAGGCGCGTGGAGAGGTCGACGGCGTCGGCGGGGAAGTCGATGTAGCCTGGGAGGAGATCACGTCGTCGTAGGTGTAGGAGACGCCCTGCGAGAAGAGCCGCGACGCCGAGAAGCCGTCGTCGGCCATGGCGGCGTGAGGGGTTTTGTTGCCTTTGCGAGGGTTTAACGGTGGCGGCGCAGGTGGTGACGGAATGAGCGGGCCGGGGCGGCCGGCGGCAGAGTCGGAACTGATCGAGCAGCGCGTTCACGCTTATGTATGAGCGGAGCAATCGCAATAGGAAATACAGGAATCCGAAATACCGAAATCATGCACCGAAATTCTGAAAAAAAAAATATGTACTGTAAAGGTAGCTTGTGTGTTTCATTTTTTATATTATACGTACAATTCGAACAAGGAGAAATTACAAGGAACCCCGCAAAACTAATAATACAGGGATCAAGGAAACTTCACATTGAGGAAAAAAAAATACCAATTTTAGGACACTGATGTATATCATTTCACTAAGGTGCAGAGTTCAGTGTTGTAAAAGTTAATTGATTGTTTCGTAAGTCTAGTTAAATTTGAAATAGTTTGACTTGGAATAAGGGTGTGTTTAGATGCCTTTGGAATGCAAATTGCCAAATACCAAATATTCTGCTGCAGCAAAATGGGAAATGCCAATTTTTTACCTTAGTGTTTAGTTAAATGCCAAAAATTTAGAAATGCATACACACTACTTGCCTCATTTTTTTTTCCCTCTCTTTTGGGCCTCTTGAGTCCCAAATGCAAAATGTAAAATGCCAAAATTTTGTTGTTTTATACCATAGTGTTTAGATCTATTATGCAAAAAGGTGAGCCAAAACCCTAAAACTTTTTGACAAAAATATGGAACTAAACAGGAACTAAATTCAAAAGTACGTATATTTTGGGTAGGAAGTTAAAGGGAAATAGCACCAATTAATTAAAAAATCTATCTAATCAACCCAAACCAGTTATATACTACTCCCTCCATCCCAATTTATAAGTTGTTTGACTTTTTTTTGTCCCTAAATTTGACCACTCATCTTATTTAAAAATTTGTATCAATTTTTATTTCTTTTCCGTGCGTTGTTTTGTTAATATAAAATCTTTAAAAATAGCTTAAATTTGATGATATTTGTATAAAATTTTTAAATAAGACAAGTGGTCAAACTTAAAGTTTAAAAAGTCAAACGACTTGTAATTTGGAATGGAGGGAGTATTCAATAATAATGGAGTACTAAAAGGCACGCTCTAGTGATCACTTATTTGGACGTCGACAGCTGCCCCATCAAAGAACAACCAAGGGTGGCAAAGCACATTAACATTCTCTAGTCGTGGAATTGGCCTCATTCGGTTAGGCCAAATGGGCTGGAACATGGCTGGTTCCACCTGGAATCATTTGGCCCAAACTAGAATCAGGACCAACCCGAAATGGTTGTATGGATAGGCCCAAATCGGAATGAAATCAGGTGTACCCTGTCCTCATCGGCCTTGTTTAGATGACTAAAATTTCTAACCCAACTTCCAAGTTTTTCCACTCTCTCTCCATCACATCACATTAAATACATCAAAACACATATGTTCAGAGAATGAAATGTAGGTAAACAAAATAACTAATTACATAGTTTAGATGTACATTGCGAGACGATTCTTTTGAACCTAGTTACCCTATGATAATATTTACCACAAACAAACGAAACATGCTACAGTGTGCTACAGGAGTTCCAACAGTGCTTTTTGCAATTTTTTCTGACATCTAAACAAGGCCCTAAATTGGATCCACACACAACACCTAGAAACGATCCAGACCAGGTTTCAGTACTGGGATCCACTCATTCCGGTCTAACAATTGAAACGAGTCCGTTTCAAATCGGAAGAAACAAACAAGGCATTGGGTTTGCATCATCCAATATCTCACCTTGGGCACTTTTTTACTAAAAACCGAACCGAACGAAACCGAACCAAAATCTCGGTTTTTTCGGTATTTTGGTTCGGTATCTGTTTTCATTCTTTCGCAGTTCGTTTTTCGGTGCCAGCGTCGGTTTCTACCTCAAACCGAGCCGAGATACTGTAATAACAGAACACCAGTGAGCAGCCGAGTGCGTACAACGAAACGAGCCCAAGGTCCACAGAGCCCTAGGCCACACCGATCCCATCCCTCACCCTCAGCGGCTCAGCGCGTCGCGCGACCCCGACCCAGTCCACACTCGCTCGCAACTCGAACCCCGTAACCCTAGCGTAGAGGGCGGCGGCGGCGCAACCTGTAGCAGAGGGCAGGCGGCGACCTGTAGCAAAGGGCCGACGGCGACCTGTAGCAGAGAACCGGCGGCTGGGCGGGAGCAGCGTAGCAGCAGTCCGGCGGCTGTATGGAGTCCAGCAACGATTTGGTCCAGCGGCGGGTGGTCTGTTGTGTTGATAGGTTTTTTTGGGTGAAAACCGAAAACCGAAATTAAAAAACCAAAACCGAATTGGTCGGTTTTTGAGATTTTGACTAACCGATTGGTTTTGGTTTTTTGGAAACCGGAGTATTTTCTACCGTACCGAACCGACCGAAATTTTCGGTTTCTACCGAACGCCCAGAGTGACCAATATCTGGCAAGCCCGGCCCTAGGATACGCTCCTCGCCGCGACAATATTTGGGTGCGGTATGTGAACCTCAGCCAAGGACAAGGAGCCACACAAGCAATGTGCATGCCTTAAGTGTTAAGCGACGTTTCTGTCGATGGTGTGGCGACAATCTCCAGATCTGCCGGATAATCAGTCCTTTTTACGAGCATATGCATTGTAACGTGTAACTTCCAAAAATCAGTGCATGCCCCAGTTCAGTCTCATGCACTCGATGAGACACGACACGAGCGGTCGAGAAAATCATGCACACCGCACAGGTTGTTTATTTGGCGGTATTCTCATCAATTCTCGCACCCAAAGTTAGTTAATCGGATTATTATATAATAAACCTTATCCAAACAGGCCCGTGCCCGCGTGCGCTGTGATCTGCTGTTTTAATTTGTTCTTTAATGTTCGCCAGCATTTTGGTATTAATTAATCTGCACATGACATCTCGTGAAACACGTGTTGCCATACATTATTTGGACAAATGTCTTCTCAAGCAGGCACATCGCACTTGCTAGTAAAATTAATGGAGCTAATTGGAGTTGTTTATTTATACGGCTTACGTCAACTTCTTCGAGCTGTTGTGAGCCATTTTTTCTTATCAAACATTTCTCTTTAAAACAGCTTTGTGGTGAAGCTATTTTCCTTCCTCTAGACATGGACACCGGCCACACAGGTTGTCATGATATACCCTGCAGCTCCAGCATGTTTTAGAGTTCATATTGTATTAACAATAATAATAAAAAAAGCACTTGCCTGTAAAGCTGAAAACGAATGCAACAGGCTCGAGATGGCCTTTGCAGAATTGTTTTTTTTTTCTAATTCTAGTCCCATGGTCACGCGGAGGATGGGATTCAATCGTTGCTAATTTCTCTTCTTTTTTCAATTACAAAAATCATGTCTACTTTCATTGCTAACAAACATATGAGACGATCGAGACTGATCAACAATTTAGGACAACTAATTAATCACATCCATTGAGTGAGATATTTTCGCTTTATGTTGATGAAAATGACATAATTGAGATATTCATGGCCGTTAGAAAGCACCGGCTAAAATATTGAATTTGAACTATTCTGAACTTAATATAATTGATGAATGCTTTTAACTTAATCTTCAAATTTAAGACTTATCACATTATTTACTGTAATTAATCTTTTACTGTACGGTTTCTGAATTATGTTGCAAATTGTACTATTTCTCTATTACCAAATTACATGGAAAATTTTACTATTGTTACAGAATTACATGGTATACTCTACTACCATAACCGAATTGCTAAATGATTTACCAAATTGTATAGAGAAGGTTTTGGACCGACAATACCCTGAGCTAATTTCTCACGGGATAGGTTATTTCCGGGAGCTTTTTCTTTCCCGTGACTTTTTCACTTCGCTCACGGAAAGTGTATGATTTTCCGTGTTTATTTCCTCTTAGCTGACGGAAACCCTAAACCCACGGAAATTGCAGAATTCCGGTAGTGTAATAAAATACTAAATCCGCCCCTCATTGTGATGAAGCTAAAAAAGTAGCTTATGTCAGCCCTCTCCTCATTGCTCTCTCACTCATCTATGCATGAAACTTTTAATGATGCTATTTTATCAAACGGCTTCACCTAAAAAGTTGCTGTGTTTTCTAAAAAGACAATTTTACTAGTGAAGCTAAGCTATGCTAAACAGGCCAAAATTTACGTGCTTTCAAATAATGGGGCCATGGGGTTCCGGTTTGGTGGGAGGAATCTAAATGCATCGCGTGATGTGTTTCCTTTTATAAGAACATGCACGCCTGCTCCATACATGTGGACTGGAAACAACATTCCAAATACCACTTCATTTCTCGCATCAAAATCAATGCAAGAACAAGTGCAACGTCTCAGCACTCTCGTCTTCTCCATGGCGTCCTCTCATGCTCATCAGGGTCATGATTACCTCCTCCTCCTCACTGGCATTGCTGCTGCTTTTGTCGCGGTAATGTCGTTCTGCTTTCTTCGGTACTATTGTTCTGGTCGTCGGCGTCCAGGCCGTCGTGGATTTCCACCGGGGCCTCTGGGATTGCCCATCATCGGCAACCTATTGGCCATGGACCAATTCACCCACCGCGGCCTGGCCAAGCTCGCCAAGGTTCACGGAGGCTTCTTCCACCTCCGCATCGGCTTCGCCAACGTGATGGTGGTATCCTCCCCAGAGACGGCCCGAGAGATCCTGCAGGAACATGCCGGCGTGTTCTCGCACCGCCCCGTGACGGCCGCCATGGCCTACGTCTCGTACGACCTCGCCGACATGGCGTTCGCCCGGTACGGCCCGTTCTGGCGCCAGATGCGCAAGCTCTGCGTCGTCAAGCTCTTCAGCCGCGGGCGCGAGCAGTCGTGGCGCACCGTGCGCACCGAGGTGGACGGCCTTGTCAGGTCCCTGGCGGAGCAGGAGCCCGGGGTCGTCGCCGGCGTCGGCGAGCTCGCCTTTAAATTTGCCACCAACACCACGCTCCGGGCCGCGTTCGGGGCGCGGAGCCAGGAGGACGAGGCGGAGTTCGTCGCCATCATCCGCGAGCTCTCCCAGACGTTCCTGGCATTCAACGTCGCCGACTTCGTGCCGTTCGTCGGCTTCCTCGACCTCAACGGCATCGACAGGAGGACGAGGGCGGCGAGGCATGCCCTGGACGTGTTCATCGACCGCATCATTGACGAGCATGTCGCCAGGTGGGAGAACGGCGACGTGTCCGCCGCTGACATGGTCGACGACATGATCGCTTACCTCGCCGAGATCCCAGGGAGAGACACTAGGGAGGATGGCGTCGAGCTCAAGGATCTCCGACTCACCAGAGAAAACATCAAAGGCTTGATCATGGTGGGACATCAGGTTTGTTTGCAGACGTACGATCGACATTAATCCACATCGATTCGGTCGGCGGCATCATGTTCGGCGGTACAGGACGGTGGCGGGACGCTGGAATGGGCCATGGTGGAGCTCCTCCGGAACCCCGGCGAGCTGGAGCGCGCGCAGGACGAGCTCACCGGTGTCGTGGGTCTCCACCGGAAGGTCAACGACGGCGACCTTGACAAGCTTCCCACCTCCGGTGCATCTGCAAGGAGGTGCTCCGGCTGCACCCGCCGCTGCCGCTGCTCCTCCGGGAGAGCCTCCAGGACTGCGCCGTGGGCGGGCACGTCGTCCCGCGCAGCTCCCGCGTCTGGATCAACATCTGGGCCATGGGTCGCGACGAGAGGCACTGGGGGAGGACGCCGACGCGTTCCGGCCCTCGAGGTTCGCCGCCGCCGGCGACATCAAGAGCGGCGGCGACGAGTTCTGGTACCTGCCGTTCGGGCATGGGCGGCGGTCGTGCCCTGGGATGCAGCTGGGGATGTACGCGGTGGAGCTTGCGCTGGCCAACCTGCTGCATTGCTTCCGGTGGTCGCTGCCGGATGGGGTGAAGCCGAGTGACCTGGACGTCGACAGTGATGTGTTTGGTCTGACGGCGCCCAGGGCCCAACGCCTGCTGGCGGTGCCGTGGCCACGCCTCTCTTGCCCTTTGTTCTGAATAAAATAGATCAAGAGCAGATACATACAGCAAGTGTAGTGTATGTGTGTGGGGCGTCAGAAATTCTTCAGAATAATCCCGAGGGAGATCTGCAGATGTTCTTCCATGGCATTCTCGTAGAAAGAAGCACGTACAATCATTCATCATGATGGTGTTTCTGAAATAAGTTGATAATAAAAGTCCGGTTGTAAGATTTGTGCACAAATAATATGATATGGGTGTCTCCTTGTAACGTTGGTCAGATCCCACAGCACATATGCCCGAATCCCGTCAGACTTCCCAGGTCATGTTCCCGTATAGGTTTAGCAGCGTTGTGAGCAGTGATATCGCAAGCAAGGTTTTAAATCTTTGGCTAAAGGAATTTTTCGAATGACCTCCAAAACAACAGCAATAGCAGACGCTAAATGGGACTATAGACTATAGTGGGCTATAACTGCTAAGTTGCCTAGTTTTTTTGAACGGACCGGTGATCGAACCGGTGAGGCCATCGGTTCAATGGTTCATTGGTCCAACCGGTTAGAACCGTTTGAACCGGCTGGTCCGATAATTATGGACCGTTTTTATCGAACCGCCACAATTTTTTGAACGTATATATATATATATATATATATAATATATAAATATATATATATATATATATATATAAATTAAATTGACATTATATATATATATATATAATTATATATAATTCTATAATTGACAAATGCAAAACATAATTGAATTGTACTACACTACTACGGCTCACACTCATAGTAGATAGTACACAGAATCACCATTGCAAAACTATCTCCAATTCTAAAATAGAGAGTCCCATTGTGAAGAGCTCGTTGTGGTAATCAAAGATATATTATTTATCTGATTTGTAGCTCATTTTAAAAAAGTTATATAATTTTGAAATTAAAAAGGTAATGCTGACATCAGCCGACGCTAGCACTACCAAATGCAGCACCAGTGCACCACTACCCATGCAATATTATTCAATTCAATTCAAACTCCAAACTTCTGTCAAAAAAAAAAAAATCAAACTCCAAACAGAGTAGCAGTGTACGTACAGAGTAGCACTGTACTCCTACCAGTGGCGGGCCAATCAATGGCAGGTGCATGCCGTCCTGCACTCCACCAGCGTCGAGTTCCAAGAAACGTGCAGCTGCCAGGTGGCCCCGTCAATGCCAGGTGCATGCACTCCACCACACCACGCTGCACAGCAGGACTGCAGCTGCAGGTTATACAGACCGGGGCGGTTCGAACAAAACCGGCCGGTTCACGGTTCCTCAAAAACCGGCCGGTTCAACCGGTTTTTCGGTCCGATTGCATGGCCGATCTTTTAAGTGAACCGGACCGGTGTAGGCTCTGGTTCGGTCTTTTTAGCGGTCGAACCGCCGGTCGGTCGGTTCAAAAACTAGGCTAAGTTGTACATAAACACGATAACTTGATCAGCCGGCGGCTATATAGCGCAAAGACTATAGCCGGGAGATTTAAAACCTTGATAAGTGACACTATCCATTTAAAGCATAACCCGTCTGAGATATCATGAATATCAACTCTTGAGTTAACATAACCCGGAGCGACACTTATGATATCACTACCAGTTTAGGCTTTAATCTAACAGTGACACTCAGTGATATCACCATCGGATTGATGCTACCCTAGGAATTGAAAACAATAACTAACGGTTCTAACATACTCTATGTGTTTCGCCTATTTCGGCTCCCGGGCAACTCACTATGAGAGTGCATTAGGATGTATTATTGAACTTTCGGCCTCCTCTGGTCTTCTCTCTTAATGAAGTATGGGTAACGGCCATGTTTTGAAAAAGGTAGTGATATGGTGCCTGTTCACATCCTGCATGCCAAGAGAAATGGAAATAATCTACTTACCTCCCTCAGTTAATGATTTTGTATAGTTCAATTATTTAATAGCTAAATTTTATATCAATCAACAAATAAAGTTCAATGGTACCTATGAAAAAAAAAAAAATCAGACAAACAATTTTGTTCTATCAACTCCAACCTCGAAAGTCGGTGATATAAAATCTCTCATGTTAACGGTAGCAGGCTAGCAGCTCTAGACAAATAACATAACATGTTTCAAAAGGGAAGTTAAACCTATAGAATCATAAATATTAAAAACACATTCATATCTAGAAAATGGTAAACAATGGGACTTCTTTTTTTAAAAAAAAGGAAATTGGTTTTTAGCAACAAAAGAAATTGAAAACTATTGGCCTGTCCTAAAAGAAGTCCAAGTCCGATGATACTCCGGTCTTCATCTCACTTGGCCCAGAAAACTGTCGACAGGACCGTCAGATAGCAAACGCTCTTGCATCTATCTGCCAATCTAATATTGGGCCCATCGGGCCTCCTAGCAAGTTGTGATCAATTTAAAATGACCTGGGCCGCTAGAAACTGGCTTGGGCTGTATTTTGCAGACGAGAACTCCTCGAAAGCGTGATTTTCTTCGTCTTTGGAGCACAAATCGAACATTTTCTCTATATATATGCTTTTAAATTAGAATACATTAAGAATTTTTCACAACTATCTGGTACTTCCTCCGTTCTAAATTATAGTTCACTTTAGCTTTTTCTAGATTCATTTCTTTTTTTGCTATGTATCTAGTTATAGTGTATAACTAGATGCACAACAAAATCAATGTATTTAGAAAACCAAAGTAAACTACAATTTAGAACGGAGGGAGTAGTTTTAAAAAAATCTAATACTAAACTAACATTAGAGATGCAAAACTATGTGAAAATAATCATAAAACATTTTGTTCCAAGGTAGGGCATTTTTTCTGTTAGGCACGAATTTCAACTTAGGACTCAAACTGTACTAAACTAAAATAAACAAAAAAAATCTCATTAGTGGATATATTGGATCAACTAAAATATTTCGTGGAGTTAATCAAGCAGTAACTTCATCGGATAATGTGGATTGTCTAGTATATATAGTAATTGAAATATTCTTGTTTCCTTTCTGAACTGAAACTTGCAAATTTTGAAAGTGCTCATCTTTGTGAGAGAAAGTTGTTTTATTTGGGCCGCTCGTGGTCGATCTTTGTGAGAAAAGATTGTTGTTGGCGGGTGATAAGCCAAGCGAACAAGGCACTCAAACTTCCAACGGCAAATCCAAAAGCTTTCAAAACACATATTCAGATTATGACATTCTTCATTTGAAAATCCATTAAAGATGCTTGAGCCACTTTAATTAATCTACAATATGCAAACTTCAAATTTTCGTATTGAAATCTATAAAACAAGCATTCAAAACATACAGACCAGGGGCTGCTACCTCGCTCCATCATGGCATGACACATGCACCCAACTATGAAATAATAAGGTTTCATAAAAACAAAAAATAATGGATTTCAAATATTCAAAGCAGGATTACTTTCTTAATCTTCTCTCTCATATCAAACATCAACCGACGATCAGGATTAAATGTATGGGCCTCACTCATGACAAATCCCGTGCCCGCATCGTTTCTTATCGCGCGAAATCAATTTCCTCTTTCCTTTCCGCACTCCTTCCTTTCCTTCCTTTCAACGCGAAAGCTTTCCTTCCAACGCCACACACGGAAGCTCGGCAACTTTATCTGCCGAACAGGGAAAAGGACACGGCCCCGAGGCCAACACGACCAAATTCCCGACCGGCGGCGGTCTCGGCGAACGACGGCGAGGCGGCGCGGCGGCTCCTCCTTGCCCTTTGCTGCCTGCCTAGGCGCGGCGCCGCGCAGGGAAAGCGCTTATCCGCTCACTCGGCGACGGGGCGCCAAATGGGGAAAGGCCATCGACCTCGACGCGTCCAACCTCGCCGGAGTCGTTCGCGGTCGTCGAGTTCTTCGCCCACTTGTCTGCCCCTTGTCTCTCACTGAGTTGATTTGTTTTTATCCTTTTGGCTCCCGTTGATTTGATGCGGCGGCTGGGTTCGTCCTCCCGCGGCGCGCTCCCCGTCGGGCTCCTCCCTGCCCGGCCGCGCTCATGGACGTCGACGACGACGAGGTCGACCCATCCCAGCAATCGAGAACAAAGTAATACCCCACTGCCGAGAACGTGTACGGGCCCAGCGGCGCTCGTCATGGACGAGGACGAGCAGGCGCTCGAGATGCCCATCATTGCGCCGCCCGGCAGGTTCAAGGTCGGGACCCGCGCCGCGGACGTCCACCACGCGTCCACCGACTTCCTCCTCGGCCTCGCGGGCAACCCCGCGCTCGTCCGCAACGTCACCCTCGTCGTCCACCTCCAGGCTCCAGCACGAGAAGACGGTGTTCATGGGCATGCTCGTAGAGCAGACGCACGAGGTGGACACCTTCGACTCTGAGGGGCAGCGCCATGTGCGCTTCACTGACACGAGGGTGGATGAGCATGAGAAGGTCTCCATCAAGGCTGTGCCAATGTGTCGCTTGTTCTCGAGGGGGAAACGGCAAGTCATACCTGGGCATGTCAATTTCTCCGATGAGATGACTGCGGCACTGCGGCTTGCGGATGGGGCTGTGCTTGTTGTTGATGCTGCGGAGGAAGTAATATGTGGTAAGGCACTGACCTTTTGCTTTTCGTAATCATCTTTTTGCTATATTGATGCATTATGCTGAAATTAATTTTTCCGTTCGGTGGTTCTAATGGCCGTGCCTGTTTGTTCGTTTCGCTGCAGCAGGTGGTGAAGGAGGACGAGAGAGAGAGAGAGGAGATTGGTACAACCGAGGGCAACGGAAGGCGCGCCGTCCCACGGATCTGCGGCTGCGGGAGAAGTTGACAATTCTGTGGAGAACAAGGTGAACTTGGTTAGTAGTATGTTATTAGGCTTAGTAAACAATTATTTTTGGCCATGATCAATGGAAGGAGAAACTGAGAACTTACCTGCCCTGCTTTGTGTTGTTCTGTGCTAGAATTAAGGACAATTTTCCATTGTGTCGTGCTGTCACTATGGCCATATTTGTATGCTGTAGTAGTGACGTATATATATGTGTTGTATCTTTATTCATTTATTTATTTTTTTTATTTATTATTCTTGTGGCACATTCCTTATCTGAAAGTGGAAGATAACATACATCAATATATATTATTTTTTGGTTGGTTCAATTGTGTTTTCGAATCACACCGTCCTTGTTATCTACCACTTGCATGAAACTTATCCTCAAAAAAAATTATGTGAAACTTGAACTATGGAATATAACATCGTCGTTCAGTTGTTTTTACATGTATCCCTAAAATAAAGTCATGCCGTTGCGTTAGCACGGGCACTATACTAGTAGGTGATAGTAGCAGCTTTCACATCTTTGGTGGGCCCACGTTCAATTTTGATCCGCACTTGCGATTTGCGAACGCTTTCAAGCTAGAGCAACAAGTCAACTAGCTCTTTTTGCAAATTATAAAGCGCTACCTTCAAATGGGAAAGCACGTACGCGGCCGCCGCACATTTCTGCAAAAAGCGCTAAAATGGGAAAGCAAATGGTAAAAACTTGCCCAGATGGGAAAGCACATACGAACAGTCGTTCAAATTTCTCGTCACGATGGAAATTTCTCAACAAATGGAACAACGCGAAAGAAACAAGGCTCCTTCGTTCGTGGACGCATATGTATGGCAGTGTATTTTTTTTTCCGCGATCGGGCCATTCACCCGTTTTTCATTAAGAGGAGGAAAACCAAATCCAAATACAATCTTAGCCGGGATGCCGAGCAGACATCAGGCTACGGAAGAGAGAAACAAAACACAAAAACACAACAGAAAGCAAGGAACCTAACTACTGGAAGCAACCCGAAGGTTAATTACAAGATAACCAAGTCGCGACTAGACCGCAAGCACTCTCAGGCCATCCGCCGCTTCTTCCCCCGCAGAAGGAAGACCTTCATGGCCTCCATGTTGACCTCAGCGTCGGGGCCCGTGAGGGCCGCCTGCAGCTCAGCAAAGGAAACCGCATCCTCACGCTCGGCCTCGACCTCGATCCCCATCTTCTTGAGCAACACTTTCCTTGCCTAGTCCTCTGGCTTTTGGAGCCTGGACCCACTCTTTGCAGCGAGCCGTGCACTGCGTTTCGGCATTAGCTCGGAGGCGTCTTGGAGCGGGCGCGTTTTCTCAAGACCGGCGTGGAGAGTATGGATGGCTCCAGCGGCCTCTTGAAGGCGGCGATGAACTCTTCCGCCGACGGCACGACCACCGGGCTCGAAGAGTGAGTGCACCGGTCTTCGTCGCCACCAGCTTCAGTGCCACCAGCGTATGGCGGTGTAATATGACGACTGTTCAGCACTGTTGCTGGTAACCTCGTCGTCCACACATTTTGTGATCCCCACTGTTTCCATGCGTGCATGTGCATATCTTTTAGAGCCCGTTTGGATCCCTTGAATTTGGGGAATTGGAATCCATCCATACGTACGCATGCAAGAGTTGTGTAGTCAAGCAGCAGTATTACAATGAGCACCTAGTCCTGCATGTGCCTAGCCACAGCGGAAGGCAACTTTTGACGATCAAAGAGTTTAAGGTAGGTTGGAGAACACGTGCAAATAAGAAAAAAAGCAAAAAGGATAAAATTAGAGTCTTTTGAGCACAATTAGGAATATTCTAGAAAATAATTAATGGCGTAGGCCAGTTTTGACTGTCTTCTTCTTGAGTAGCCCTATGTAAACTGGCCGGCTGGCCCAAGCTGGGTTTGGGGTCCGAGCTCTTCCCGTCGGACCCCTCCCCTCCCATCCTCCCGTCGGCGGCCTGCGGTGGTTAAAGGGCGGAAGTAGTCAAGGGCGGCAACATATGGAAGTTTCTGGTCACGGCGATATTGCACCATCTCGAAGAAAACGAAAGAAACAACTGCCTCCTGCTTCCTGGGCACACGTACAGTACATACTTTTCAATAAGCTCCTAGTCCTAGGGCTATGTTCGTTTGAACTTATCACCTCGATTTATCAATCGTGGTACAATGGGGGAACGAGCGTAGCTCGTTTGGTTGAGCAGGCAGAAGCTGGCGCTCGCCGCCCGGGCTCGAACCCGCGGTCCCGCTGTATTTCCGTGCCAAGAGCGTGGGAATGGGGAGAAATCCTTTTTTAAAAAAAAAAAATCGTGGTACAATGTTTTGTTTCTTATAACAAAACAATATCATCAGCAGTTTATCAGCCGCCCAAACCATCACCCAAACAGTCCGTAGTATCCTACCACTAGTGATTGCAAGGAGAACAAGTAATCTCTCGAATATTGTGCCCCCCTAGAGTCTTGAGGAAAAAAAAGGCTTGCTGAGCAAAACAACACGCGTGTTGTATACGAACAAGCTGTAGCTAGTCTCTGCTAGTGACTAGTAGCCTTTAACTAGCTCTAGTCCAGATCAGATGATGAAATCACTTGACTACTTGACGATCCAGACCAGACGGCCAGCCGGACGATTCTTCGTTCGACGGCGACGGCGACGATGGCACTGTCGACGACGGCGACGTCCGTCCTTTTCTGGATCACTCTGCAAACAGGAACACAATTCAGTTCCACGCACGAGCGGAGGAGCGTATACCGTCGATCGGGGCTTGGACTGGACACAAGTCATCATCGATGAGATCGTGAGGGACTATCTGTGGAAAAAATGAGACCGGAAATATATATTTTTACTAGCAGATACTGACATTGGCAGCTGCAGGCCAGGACGGATCTGTTGCATGCTTTGCTCACCTAACCTGCCGGCTGGCTGGCTGAAATGAAAGCGACAACGTGACGAGGAGTCTGGAGATCGAAACATCCCCGGACGCTGAGGTTTTCCCTTTCTCCATTGTTGAAACCGTACGCTAAGTGCTGAAATCTGTCTCTGATGGATCAGATCAGATGTTGACCTTCTATTTGTCGGCAGGTCGGCCTCCAAAT
Organism: Hyparrhenia diplandra; assembly: GCA_015847255.1. Lineage (NCBI taxonomy): Eukaryota > Viridiplantae > Streptophyta > Magnoliopsida > Poales > Poaceae > Hyparrhenia > Hyparrhenia diplandra. Next base: position 199,817 of record JADLZK010010554.1, read on the forward strand.
ACTACTCCTATTAGTATATGAATTAGTAAAGCTTGTGCTAATCTTCTTAGCCTCTGGCCAATCAGCAAGCATACCAATCTGATTTTGCTCCGGTTAGCCGTCTTGTTGGCTGAACGTTACATACGTGTCACGTATACATAGGCCTTGTTGGCTGCTATGGTTACAAGTAGTAGTGAAAGCAAGTTTATTCAATTGGGCACAGGTCAAATTAATCTTATTAAGCTGTGTGATATTCGCCCATGCATGCATCCTTATGCTATAGCTACATGTTCTTCGTTGTGAGTTTCCTGGGATACACCAGCCAGAACATGTTTCATAGAGGAACTTACTGAGCACCTCCCAGCTGGGCCATAGATTAATTGCTTACAGTACATAAGAAATTAAAAATAAGCAACCACAAGATGAGAGACTTCAAGAGAATTTGTTTGGTCGAGCCTTTTGAGGGGATGCCATAGTGCTATATACGACCTACTAGTTTGATTGCTTGTACTATGCATTTTTTCTCTATAATATGTGGTGTACAATATTTATGATTAAAATTGTATTTTTGAAATTGAAATGCCATATTTTTGAATTTGTTAAGTTGATTGTTGCTGGAATATATGCATTACAAATATTAATGATTGAGTTATTATTGAAGTAAAATGATGCATATTCATGACTAATATGTTGGAATAGGAGAAAATGATTAGTGATTACGACAGTTGGTTGTATAATCACTAATCAGCCCCCCAAGGAGACTCTATAAGCACGCGTAGAGGCCCTGATATAGGGTAGTGGTGCCCGAGATGCTCTAAGCAGGGAATATACCGTTCATGGTAGTTATATGTTACACATGAGCACTGAATCTAGTTGATGCATGTGTTCTTTTTGTCACTATATTTGGCCATAAAGAGAAATGAGCTACTATCATGTCTATCCAAATGAAGCCGCTCCAGTCATCATTTGTAGATCCAACCCTGATTCAACATCACATAGATTCAAAAGAACTACGTGGTACATAATTAAGAGAAGTAAAGCAACAACTCTGACTCAAGATTCATCATCACACAATCGATTCACTCTACAAGAAAGCAGATCACAATAAAATCTTGACCTTGGCAAAAACAAGCTGCTTGTTGTGGTTATTGCCTATGTATAGCGAGGTTCACCATTGCAAAGAACACCACAAACACATATCCATTGGTTCCCTCAATCATCATTGCAAGTGAGCCTCAATTATGGCAAGCTTCATTCTACCAATTATTCTCTAGGAATAGACCTACCAAAACTCAAATCAATGAAATGCAAAATATTTGCATTCTTGAATTTGCATTGTATCATGCTACTATGCTTGGCAAGTGAATCAAATTAACATATTATGTGTGATACATGTCATCTCTATCGTCTCATGTATTGCCATTGCAACATGACGTCGTCTCTAAACGTGCAAAGTGGCTGACGTTTCGACTGAGGGGGAGTGTTAGAATATGTGCCCTGTGGGGCCTTGGGCCTAGCGTCCAAGCCCATATGGTTGGACTACCGTAGGATTGGATGGTTGATTAGGCAAGGATCACCGTGGATTGGGTGTTTCTATAAACTCTAATGATTCTTGCCTATATATGTACTCATGTACTCTTTTGCCATCTAATACAATCAATCCCGAGACCTATTGCTCTCATGCTTGTTTCTCTACTGCCACCTTCCTCCGACCACTTTGGTACCATCAGAACCACATGCCACTCTAGCGACGTGGTGGCGCCAGGAACTCCACTTCCCCTTTCACACATCACCATTGAATATTTATTCTTTCTTCTCACCCCTGATCTAGACCTCTTAACTTCTAGCATTCACATTGGTTTTGGTGAGTTTTTGGTGTGCTATGCAATATAGTGGTGCCACACTGTGGCTTACAACAACAATGACGCATAGTATCGAACATGTTCAACCGATCTTTGAGGCGGCAACGTGGCTGACAACAAAAAGGGCACATTTTGGTAGTGATCCTAAGTATTATATGATGCATCTTTGTTAAGAGGACGTCCAAAACTAGAATTTTATTCATTGTTTTATAAAAGCTTAAACCCATTTTGCTCATCTTGTAGTAATCTTAGTTGTGGCTCATGGTAATCACACTGTAGCATTATTTTTTTTTTTTTTTCAAAATGGAGGCTTGAACCTTTATTTTCAAAATGTTGGTTGATTTAGTTTTCCTTCATCTAAATTCTCTAACTTGAACCAATTTTAATTCACATGAACTTATATAAAATATCTAGATCATTAATTTAGTTTCATCAAATCTAACATAAACATATCTTAACAGGGTATTAATTTAATGATGTAGGTGTTAATATATTTCTTATAATAATACGTACATTTAGTTAAAGTTAGGTAATCTTGACATGGGATAAAAAGCTAAAGTACCTACTCTTTAGAATGGAGGAAGTACTATATATATTTCTAGCACATGTATATATTAGACTTATTCCTTTGCATCAGGTAAGAAAGTGCATTTGTTTCATTCTGCACCATGTCCAGCCCACGCTTCACCTCACACTTGGACCAGGGAAGTCAAAATATGTTTCAACTTTAGACCAGGTTATATTATGTGGTGAAACCGCATCAAATATGAACCATAGAGGAGAATGGATCTCATTAGCCTAGGACCATATTTCACAAGGTTACATTAAGGCTAGCCTCAGTGGGGATTTCATATCACAGTTTCCAACCCATCTAGATTTTGGAGACTGTACAGAAGAGTTTTATCCCCATAAAACTCTTTCTACTCCCATTAGACTATTATCATCTCTCTCATCATTAATACGGTGACATATCATCCTAATTAATGCTCATGAAACTTTTATGAAACTCCATTGAAAATGACCTAGTTGCTCATTATATTAGGTACAAATTAATTAGGTCACACGAGTAGATCGATATCGTCTCTAGTACTTTGGGAACAAACAAATATAACATCATATATATATCCAATGTACGATGTAAATGGTTTACATCGACATCGATACAATTGTTTGACAACATAATACATCTGGGAAAATAATAAGGTCGATCTATCGTATATGCATAATCTCTGTGTAAGAACCTAGCTAGCACCTGCCATGCAGGTCCCACATGCCAGTTTGGTGTTTCGTCGGCGGGTTTTCGTTCTGCTGTGGTGCTACGTGGTGTGGAGCTGCAGTGGACTCCCAAATAAACCAAAAAATCTAGCATGCACAGAACAGCCTGCAACTCTTGATCCTAGGCATATGATCTAGTGTCATAGAAGGAGAACACACCGGGGCTCGGGTCCGTCAGCTCCATCACCATCCTGCCAATGTCGTCCCAGCTGGATCCATCTTTGTAGTACATGTCATCTAGCCCACCGCCGCCGGTAGGGCTACTGAGCATGCCGTGGTGGAACGCGGCCATCGTCGGCGATGGCAGCGGGGCCGTGGCCGCCGCATGCAGTGCGTGGCTATTCCACTGCCCCTGCTGGTCGTAGCCGTAGCTGTCACTGTAGCCGTCGATCGGCGCCGGAGCTTGCGTTGGCTGCGGCAGGGCGTTCGTGTACTCGTCCCCGGTTTCCGACTCGAAACTGCCGGTGACGGAGCTCGACTCGCCGGGCTGTGCTACAACGGCGGCCGTTGCAGCGGACACCTTGATGTTGCCGGCGATCTGCTGCTGCTGGGGATGCTTCTTGTAGGTGAAGTTCCTCCTGAAGATCCGGCAGATTGTCCACACCTCCGCCTCTTGCTCGCTGGGCGAGGTGTGGGCGCTCTCGGCGCGCGGCGGGAGGCGGAACTCGTGCATCATCCACTCCGTCTTGGTGCCCTTGCCGGCGCTGCCGCGGTAGAACACGAGCGACTTCTTGAGGCCGATGGGGTCGCCGGCGCGGCCGGTGGCGGCGGAGTGGATCGGCCGGTCGATGCCGGTGGCCTTCCAGAAGCCGGAGCCGGTGACCCTGTTGGGCCTGATGCTGTTCCTGTACTTCCTCCCACGCAGGCAGAAGAAGTACCACTCCTTCTCTCCCGAGATCGAGCTCGACTCTGCATATATAGATGCATGTATCAGTGATCAGTTATACATCCTTATAAGTTATACATATTGTTCCACTCCAATCCAAGCAACATTTTTTATTGATTCATCAGTTCATTCATGAATTAATTGTTGCAGGCATATAAAAAATTATATGATCTTTTGCATGAAATTATAGTAGAGTAATCATCACACATGCATGTGTTTGTGTATATTAATTGCACAATTAAGCTAGGTAGCTAGCTACTTACTTGGAAGGTCCCATGGATCATGCTTGTAGATGTCGAAATCCTTGATGATCTCGATGCTAAGGCGCTTCCCGACCACCTTCCGCCGGAGGTAGAAGGTGACAAGCTCCTCGTCGGTGGGGTGGAACCGGAACCCCGGAAGCATGTCTTCCTCCTCCTCCTCATCCCCTACAAGAACCACCTCCTCTCCTTCACCATGGTCGCCACCACTCATGATCTCTTTTGCCATATAGTGTTGTTCTTGCACCACTAACAATTAGTGCTTTTGGTTTAGTTTAGATCAGATCCTTGCTGATGATCTGATGTATATAGCTAATGTATATATGGATCTTGTTACTCTTTGATCAATATAGCAAAGCAGCCGTACTCCTTGCTGCTGTGCTGGCTATTCTATTCTCGATCTTGCCTTTATGTTGTTGCGATATGGCTCTATATATATACACATGCGATGCGGATGCTAGCCCTTGTGTACAGAACTTGTGTCCTAGAACATGGCTTCTGTGGCTGGAGGTACGAAGGTTCATGCATGCTTATGCCTGGTCAAAGCTATGAGATTTGACTTGATTTCTGGTGGCTACCTCGCTACCAACCATGCTGTCTTTATCTTGGTAATATTTGCTAGTATCTGTGTCTGATGCCTCCTTGACTGTTCCTCCATGAATCACCATGCTCCTGTGCACGATGACTTGTTCCTTCTCTAGGACTCTAGTTATCCTTTTGGCCTTAGCGTACAAAACAAGGACGACAAGACATGACCATCCTCTACGGTTGTGCCGCCACACGTCCAAAGCACGCCGCCACAATTTACCTTTAAGCTTCTCAGAAAGTGGTAATTTCGTCTGTGTTTCATTACGCTCGTGCTTTTGAATGGTGATTAACTGCTTGCATATATATTGTTGACCTCATTTATTCTTTGTTTGCCGTACAAGCTAGCGACCACATGAAGGACAGAGCGTCAACAGCAACTGAGACAAGTAATAGGCCTCCTCATGAAGCTATTGATCTCGTTCTTAATTTTTCACCTCAATAATTTTTACCTCAATTTTGCACTATTACTATCCTTGCCATTGGACATACTCCCTCTTGTAGTTTACTCTGGCTTTTCTAGATCTATTTATTTTACTATGTATCTAGACATAATGTATAACTAGGTGCATAGCAAAATCAAATGTATCTAAGAAATGCCAAAGTGAATTACAAATTGAAACGGAGGAGTATTTAGCTACAGAGTAGTTACTATTGTGATCATATATTCATATAATGTATATCTGACTATACTTGATAGTTATCTGTGCAGAAAAAAAACAAACAGAAAAACTGTGTATCGCTCAGCATGCATGTCATCATATCACTATCCCATTCACACAGATTTTCTCGAGTTCTTTACTCAATTAGTACTAATATATGGTTTCTTTCCCCTGCTGGACTATATGCTAGGTGCTAACAAGTAAACCACTGGACTGTCACTTTTTTCTATAGAAAACTAGAAAGTGACATTTTTTTTTCCTTCGCTAAAGAAGTAGAAAGTGAATTTGGCACTCAACTACCTAGCCGGTTCATTGTGTGAAGAGCCGTGCCATGCCAAATATTCGCAACACCAACAACCAAGCCGTCAGAATTTTAGCTTTGTTTACCATCTTTTTATTAGCAACAAACAGGACCGTCAAGGTATAATTGCAAAATTTTGATGCTTTAGACCCACAAACAGTTGAAGAGCAGGTCGAGGCGGCTAATAAATCTTCCAACTTCGTAGGCTTTGTAGAGCTTGGACAAGTACGTCTTCATTTTGTTTCTAGCTGCACCTTTCAAAGATATTTTTTCCTCCCTTTAACGCCCATTTTAAATAAAGTAAGGCAATTGAGTACAACAAATAAATGAACATCTGAAATCATCGCTTTTATGATCTCAGTTCTAATGAAAATAAAATAGCCAAAAATACAGTCACGGCGCAGGTGAGCTCAGCACATTTTAGTTGGGCATTCATTAATAATCTGATGTGCTCGCCAAAAAAAAAAAAAAATAGTATGATGGATTTTATTTTAGCTGAAATACAAAAAAGATCCCCAGTAAAAGATAAGGTTTCTTTTTATTGTTTTGATGACTATAAAGGGTATAGTCCTTGTATAGTCATCAAAAGACAAGGGTTAGTTTCGATGAGCTCAGCACATTTGTTGTTTAGGACTACAATCCGATAAGGTTTGGAATGTGACTTTTCGACTACGTGCACAACTTTAGCCACTCGTACTTTGCTTGCATGCACGTTCGGTGAACGAAATATGTTTAAATTTGCTGTGTTTTTCTTGGAAACAGGGATAGTATTCTTCTGGTCTGAATGTTATAAGAAAAATTGGACTGTTTTCAAGCTTTTTGGTTGTTTGCAAATTTGAATCTAGAAATTGAAATGACAACACTAATGGCACCATTGTGTATCCTGCAATCCTCTTTTTTTTTTTTTTTCTTAAAGTCATTGCAGCTTGCATGACTACATCCGTTCAATGGCTTATCTAATGTGTTCAACCATTGTCACAAAGAAATTTTCAACCTAGAGCTAAATATTTATGCTACTCCCACAAAAGTAAACCATCTCAAATTTGATCCGGAAATTTATATTGAATATCTTTTGACCGAAAACTTACATTGAATATTTGGATTTGTAAAAGTTTTAGATGTCTTTAAACTTACTTTTTTGATATTTTGTTAATCCAATTGAATGTGTTAAATTTACTCTCTCGTTTTTGCAAAAATAGCCATCACTCTCAGTTCAAGCCATGAACGGGGCAGTGATAAGTGGATTATATATCACTGCTGCTTTGTGGCTCGAGTTGAAATGACAACACTAATATGGCACCATCGAGTATCTTGCGATCCTTTTTTTTTCTCTTAAAGTCATTATTGCAGCTTGCAGGGCTATTCGTTCAATGATCTATCTAATTTGACCGAAGTCCGCAGGAAAACCCCAGCCTATTTTTAAATTCTTTTTAATAATGTTGACCAATTTAAATTCACTTCCACCGTGAGTCAGATCTAGGCTTTGCTGGGTGCTGCTCAGGTGCTCTAACCAATAGACTAGAGACCCTTTCGCCGGCTTATCTAATGTGTTCAAGTCACATAGAAATTCAAAACCTAGGACTACTACAATAATAATTAACGGCGATGGTTTTTTTTATTAATGGTGGCGGTTTTTGGAACCGCCACCGAGCTAAGGTCACGGTTAATCGTTGATTAAACACGGTGGTTTCCAAAAATTGTCACTGCTAATAAAAAAAATAAAAATACCAGATCCGGATCTCGCCGCCGTTAGGGTCTCGACCCTCCGTCGCGGATTCCGCCGCCACCGCCGGATCCCAGCCTCCACCGCGGCATTTGTCGGATCCCGCCCTCCACCCCGCCACCGCTGCATCCCGCACCGCCATATCCGGATCCCGACCTCCACCGCCGGATCGTGCCCTCCACCACCGGATCTCGCGGACGCCACCGCTATAGAGAGGAGAGGAAGTGGAGGAGGTGTGGGATCCATGCCCCGCATCACCACAACCCGCATCGCCGTTCCCCGCGTGAGGGCCGACTACGACTACGGCGGCAGCGAGGAGGGCCAGGCCCGCCGCCGCCCGCTGGTGGGGGAGGAGGAAGATAGGGAGGGGGGGGCGCCGGTGGGGGGGGAGGGCGCCGGTTGGGTTCGGCATCCGGCAGCATTGAGTTTTGAGAGATAGAGAGAGAGGGGGGGGAGGGGCGGCGTTGGGTATGAGTGAGGGTGAGGGAGAAGGATTGGAGTGAACACATAAGTCTTAGGATATATAGTTAGTTATGGAAATTGTGCTGGTATTGGGCTCTCTGGATGGGTAGTTTGGGCCTCATTTAAAAAACCGCCACAGTTTAATTGATTTACTATGGTGGTTATTGTAACCGCCACAGTTAATAAAAATAATAATAATTAATCATGACATTAAGCGTTAGCGGTTTTTTAAAAAATCACCGGGATTAATATTTCTGAAGTGCCTTGCAAAAGATTTTTAGTAGTAGTGTAGTATTGACGGTCACTAACGACACATTTTTACCATCAATATTTTTTTACTAATAAGGGGTGAAACTATACATTATTACATCACTCTCGGTTCAAGCCATGAACGGGGCAGATATAAGTGGATTACATCACTGGCTGGTTTGTAGCTTGAACGGCAAAGTGGTAGTACTTGATATCTTTGTCACAAGTGGTTGAATCCACAAACCGTCAATGATACTCTATCACTACCGATCCAAAACAATAGAGAGTGATGGGCAGGCAATGAATGCCAAAATTCTATACTAGTGAATGTGGCATTTTCCTCGTATTTGAATGAGAGCAAGCCTCATGATGTGCATACCAAATGCTCTCACTTGAACTCCTTTAAGATGCATGCCTTGAACCCTCCCTCCCCCACTAGCCTAATAGTACATCTAAAGAAAAAAAGGGAAGTTCTAATACACTCCATGATGATTGATTTCGATCAAGAACGAAACTTAAATTTCCCTAAGAGTCCTTAATGTTAAACATATCATTTATACCACACATTACAAATATTTGGGACCAATACATCATAGCCACTCTTGTGACTAACCAGTGTGATTGTCTATTATAAAAACACATATTAGTCTACAAGCACTTTATCCATCAATCACTAAATTATGGCTTAGATGTGTTGAATCTACCATGTTAGTTGGCAATGAGATCAAGGCTCTTGAAACGTCTTGGTTTGAAGCAAAGACAAAAGTTTATATTGGTTCTGCCTTGATCGGGTATGTTTAGTGGTCAGTGGGACTGTTCAGTGCCATCCCCAAGTCCTTAGTAATTTGGGTCGAGGAATTCAAGTGTTACAAGAGTAATGCCTCTAAGTCCAATTATATATCTTCTCCTCTCGAGGATCCCCACCTCCCCTTGTATACCTGAGGGGGAGTGTTTATAAGTAAAGGTACTAGGTAGAGGTGTCATTTTGATGTCCTGTCAGACTGATTATCCATGTGATCTCATGACTATCCAAACATGATCCATGTGGAGGTAGACATGTGGTGTTAGTTTGTCATCTTAGTCATTAGAGCCCATATCCTTTATTTTTAACCTCCATCTCCACACTTGTTGAGGGTATGAAGAATCATACCAAGATCCTTAGATGGGAGCCCCTGTTCTACTAACCATGCCTCCTGATAAGGTTTATTGGCAAACAAGAGAGCCAGGAGGCATTGGGGACCAATAGGTCTTCTCTAGCCCATACATAAATGGAAGTTGGCATTCGGTTGAGGATATACCATGTGTCCATGTATCTATACTATATGTCAATACCTCTCTGTGACACAATGCCTTGGATCACCACCAACAATGTAGGTGTAAGGAAAATGGACCCCATGGGCCATATAGTTTGGCTTTTTCTGTTTGATGGGCAACATGACCACTTGGACTAAAATTATTGGGTAATACTTTTGAATACAATTCAAAGGAAGCAAAGTAGACTTGGACTTAGGTACAGTGTAGATCTAGATGATCAACACCTCAAGCAAGATATTAGAAGACAATGTGCAGATGTACAAATACATGCAAGAGTCCGAGACACAAGATGGAAGGAGCGCAAATGAAAACACGTGAGGCAAACAAAGCTAATTGGACATCTGGTGCACCACAAGACATCTCCAGAGCCTTATGGCCTTCTCTAACAGGTGTTGTAACCTCTCTTATAGAACCCCAGTCCTTGAGATGTCTGCTGTTGCTCGGGATACATCCTGTGTGATGTGGCACTGCTGCCCGATGCATACAGTGCTTTCAGGTGCTCCTCCCTGAGCACACTAGACAGGTCTAGTGCTGTTGTGCAGCATATACCGCCCCAACCATCCATATGAGAGGTGTGGGAGTTCGAAAACATACAAAAATAGTTGATGATCTACTATAGTGATATCCACATGCATAGTTCTTAGTGAAACACTTGGTGATTAGTGTAAGTTCATTTATAAAGTGATTAGGCTAGACCACTGCTAATGCACTTGCTCTAGGTTTTGGTCTAGTGTTTAATTAGGTTTGCATACCACTCCGTGCTTCTGCACACCATTATTGTACACTAGAAGGGTTTCTACTCTTGTGAGACCACACCAACTATGCATTTGTGTTGTGGCCGGCACCGTATACCGGGGGACCGAAGCCTAAGACGTTTTGGCCGGAAACTCAATAGTGAAGACAGTTGGGAATGGCCTAGGAGAGGCCATCTTGGAGACCCACTTATGCATGGGGATGGCTCAGGGGATATCCATGAAGTTACTTAAGTAGGAGCTTGGACCTTGCGAGAGGCTCTAAAGAAGACTAGGGGAAGCATGAGCATCTCGATACCTCGGTAAATATTATACGAAGTTCAAAGATGAGAGTTTGCATATCTCTATCATCCTACCATCTCCATTTAAATCGTGTACCTTGGTTGTGTGCTTACTTTCATATTTTAGTTAAATATGCTAGTTCATAGGATTGGCCAAAACCTAGGGTGTATAACTCTTTTGTTGTATGTAGAGATAGCAACACACCTAGCAAAACATTAGTTGCACATTTGATAGATTATTTCTTGCATAGGATTTGACTAGGTTGTTTTATAAGCCCTAGTGAGAGTACAATTTTAATTTTTCTAGTTCACCACCCCCTCTCAGGTGTCACGTTGCCACCAAGCGAAATAAAGAACCATTTGCCAAAAAGGCATACCTCGATCATTACGAACCTATTTTTAGGTCACTTGACATATCGTCTTCACATTTGAGATTCCTCTACCATGCATGTAAGGAGGTCTTTGTGTCCCATGCTAACTCCTTGTTGTCGTTCGACACAAAAGGTTAGATGACAGGTCAAGATGCTTGCCAGTGCTACCCTAATATGCTCCAAGGCACCAATGAACTATGAGTATAAGAATCATTCATTCATCGAAACAACAAAACGTAACCTTGAATGCACACTCTCTAAACCTAATATCTCATTGAACACTAACTAAACTTGTACCAATGCTTTAGACGGTCACTTTTAGCAGTTTTATGGATCATCGGATGCCTTATCTTGTGCAATAGATCTCCTATAGACTCTAGCAACATCAAAAGCTCAATTCAACTAGTATTGCCTCAAGCACTAAAACTTTTTTTCTATCGGTCGCAATCTCTCTATGTCCACATGATAATCCATATTACCTTTCTTTCATTGTCACATTATCTTGCACTCTTGTTTGAATGTCACCCATTCAAACTAGCAGTTGATTTAGAAGATATTATTTTCTTGTCTAGTGACTTCTTTTTTTTCTTCACTAGATTATTCAATGTGTGTAGATATTAGGGCCTTCTCATTTTTACCATCTCGTGGTTCATCAACGAATTTTTCTTGCATTCACATTTTTTTCACTATCTAGTATTAGGTGTCTAGTGTTATCATCTCATGTTGACTCATCCATTTGCTTCTATCTTTGTCCCAATGTGGTGATTTTTCTTGTATTGCATCACTAGGACCAATTAAAGCATATTATTGACAAACATGCTAGACTTAATCACTATGTTGTCTTTCAAACATAAAGTCAGAATTGCTCATTCATCTCCATATTATGCTAAAGTTGATGGCTAAGATGAGTCAAGTAACTAGACTTTGATCAAACTTAAAAATAAAATCATTAACAATCCTAGGAGACAACATGAAGTTTTGACATATCCAGATACGATGCTACTAAAGTTACTCTTTTTGAGTTCGTACATGGGCAAGAAGCAGTGTTGCTCATTGAAGTGAATATTGATGCATACAATCTGGCTAAACAAAATGATATACCTGCTATTATGTATCATGAGTGAGGTGATAGACAAAAGAATAAAGGCTTTGAAGGATATTGAGAGATGCAAGGCTCATGTTGCCCAGGCTTACAACAAGAAAGTAAAAGGGCAAATATTTTTAGGTTTGGGGAGTTGTTGTGGAAAACTATTGTACAACTTGGGATAAAAGCAATCGGTTTGACAAGTGGTCTCCGGATGGGGGGGGGGGGTCGTCCATATAAAGCGATATAGTGTGATCATCTACCAATAGCAATTAACGGGAGACACTTGAAAAGGTATTCCACAAGTGTTTGGCAAAAGGCCCGAGTGTTGTCCAAATAATGGTTGATACATGTATACGCCCTTAGAGCAAATTAAATGTGATCAATCTCTGCAACATTCTTAGAACAAAAATACAGTGGATTGAGACATAGTTGCTAATATTATAATGTGTTTTTTAAACTCGTGTATGCTTAGCTTAAAAATAGAGGGCATAAGTTGATAGCAAGAAATGTCGAGATGTTTGTATTTGAGTTTGGGAATCAATTACGAATAAAAGCAATCCAATTTTTTAAGAATTTGGGCTAAGTCTACAAAGTACCAGGGATCGGGCTAGCTAGCTAGGTCGGTTTGGAAAACAGTCCTAGGCTAATTTTTCCTAAAGTCAGTGTCGCGACTCTTTAAAGTGTCTGAGCTGGTTTTGTCTATCCAAGTCCAATTCATCATGAATTTGATGTTACCTCCTTACAGATTTTGTTTTGAGAAGATTTATATTAGAGGATTATGATTAATTGAGGTGAACAACATATAGTTGATAAAAAAAAACCAATCTACTGACAATCTATCCTTGATGGCATATCTCTGACGGGAATCAATGGGGAACAGCATTCTTGACGGTAATATGTACTTTCCATGATGGATTTGGCCGTCGGGGAAAAAGGTTTGTGGGGGTAGTGTACCTCTTTTGTCTTGGAACTTTTTCAACCTCTAATATTTCAACAAGATCTATTGGTATTCTAGGTGGCATTGATGATCCTAGGACAAGCTCTTTATATGCCCCTCCATGATAGGTCTTCCCTAGGTATTCATGAGCTTTTTGGACGAAGAACGAGTGTCTACACTGCACAGTGGTCCTACCAGGTCATGTGCAACCTCAGGTGTGATAGACCCTTGTGGCTTCAAGGGTCCTAGCCACTGCTGGTGTGTGACCCTAGAAGGTGTCAACATGTGCCCCCATCGCCAATTCTAGGGTTCTCATATTTAATTTGGCATAGTAATATGAATGCATAAGTTCGTGTAAACATGTAGTGATCCGTGTTGCAATTTGAAAATTTCCTGTTGTAGTTAATCATAGGCACTGAATAATAAGAGTATATGGTTTCTACATCCTGAGTCGTGAAGATACAAAATGTCCTCTCTACCGAGTAGCAAGAGTGATCTTTTTTTTAAAGCGTGTCGTCGCACGTATTGCATTAACAGTGGCGGAGCTAGAGCAAATCTGAGGGGGAGGGCAACTTTTCTTATGGGTGCAAGACTCTTTGAATTATGGATGCGAATATGGTTAAAATTTGCCTCTTTCCACTGTTTTTTAAAAATTCAGAGCTCCGCCCCTGTGCATTAAGGGAAATCAGAGTTTTTACACAAGGTACGGTTTTGCCAAAAGCATTGGCCGCCGCGCACCCAAAACACACATACAAAGATCACCGGCTCTAATGACGGAACTGCACAATTGTACCTGGGGAGGAAACTAGTTTTGCGACGTAAAAGAAAATGAAACTAGCGACTAGAAACTAGGCAGGCCCCCCGTGCAGCACGGCGACCATAAGTGCCGTCAGGCTTGTGAAGCCCGATGTCGTCCATTCCTCCGCCTCCACCAAGATCAACGCAAAGAGCTGTGCCGGTGTACGCCCGACGCCGTCGAAAGTTCTTCGGTTTCGTTTCTTCCAAACCTCCCAAGAGACCAAGAGCACGAGGGAGTCAAAACCTTTTCTTAGAGAAGTGGTCACATGGTGCCGCGAGTGTATCCACCAGAGCACAAGGGTATCGTCGTTGGCTGGACATAGGTGCGCTAGGCCTGCTAGAAAAAGCAGCCAGTGCCAGATCTCCCGTGTGTACACGCACGCCGCGAGCAAATGGTCAGCGGTCTCTTGTTGCTGGGAGCACAACGTGCAGTCGACTGTGCAGGCCAAGCCAGAAGAAGAATTTTACCTTCGGTGGAGTGGAAGCGTGGCACAATTCCTTCGCCCCCAGAAGCTTAGTTGACCCAACGAAGAAAGCCTTGTAAACAGACATCGAGGAGTACACTCCGCTCGCCGTCCACTTCCACACGAAAAGGTTTGGTGTCCCAGGTTGCAGGGTAACTCCCTGCACCTTCTCCCAAAGCTCGGCGTATTCCACAAGCTGGGACATGGAGTGAGCACCCTCGATGTCATGTATCCAGAGTCCCCCCTTAGGGCATCTCGAACCGTGCGTCGTCTCCGGCGTGCTCCCACTAGCTTGAAAAGGTTTGGTGATGTTGCACAGATTGCGCCATCTGGAAGCCAAGCATCTGTCCAGAACCTGACGCTGGCACCGTCTCCCACAACGACTGACACGGACACCGCAAACATCCTGTATGTAGCCCTCTCCGGACAGCCCGGCAGCAGCACACACGGCGCGTTGGGGCAAGTACGTCGGGTCCATTCCCACCATAGCCTGATCGCGAAGCCCAGAATGGTGAGGTCCGGGAGCCCCAGCCCCCCCCGGCACTCGAGGGGAGCAGACGATCGGCCAGGCCACCCGACACTTGCCTCTAGCGACCGTGTCGGTACCCGCCCGGCAGGAACGCCCTCCTCCATTTGTCGATCTCCCCTGATGGCCCAAGGAGAGAGGGCGCAGCAGATGGACACGTGTACCGGGACCGCTGAGAGGGTAGATTGTGCCAGCATCTAGCTTCCTCCCTGCCTGGTTCAGTAGCCCCGCCTTCCAGGTGGGTATCCTCGCAGCGACGGCGTCGGCGATGGGCTGCTCCTCGGATCTGCTCAGTTCTAGAACTTATTGATCTTTGACTATACTTATGTGTTTTCTTTATTTTTTTATATATATAATATCATGAACCCTTCACGCCATTGTTAACAATTGTACTTACATACAGGGATCGAGAGATCTACTGTTTCAATAATCGTTCCTGTCAGCAAGTTCGGGGCTTTATTTCTTCCATAGAAGAATGCTGTGTGCACTCTATTTCATCATCAAAGCTATCCACTCGAGGTCTGACGGATGAACTAGTTAAGTGGATGGTCAATACAGCTAACAACGCATCACCAGGTCCAAACCATGCATGCATGTAATTCTCAACTGTCGTCGATCTGCTGCTTTATCAGTTGGATCGTCTGGCGCTGCATATATATGCTTATTGGGACGCACCATCTTGACCGCCGCCAATGTGAAGTGAAGGATCTTATTATGTCGTCTATCCCTTCTTATTATCATGATATCATGCATTGAACTACAGTGACAAGATCGAGGTAAACAAATGCTGCATGTTTCATTATTGATGAAAAGAAGAGAGAATAAATGTTCATGGGTCCAATTAAGTATGCAGTTTTGACCTAAAAGCCAATCTTTGCTCAATCTAAGCATATATGAAGTGAATTTATCTGTTCAACCATGCTTGACGTCAGGTGGGTTGAATGTGTTTTCACCCTAGTTTGTTTGTAGCTTTGACAGTGAGATTCAAAACAGTGAAAAGGTGACAAGGATGTTCATAGGTGGTAGTTCAGTGGTCTAAGATTGCGTGAGGTCTTATCCTCAAGAAAAAATGCATGAAGGGATCTAAGTGTTGGATTTTATGTGATTATTTGGACATCAATTACCAAATTAATACTGGTGTAATTATGTACCAGCTAGGTCAGATCCACGTACGACTGCAGATCCGGTCGCAACGCACGTCGTCACTCAGTTTCGCAGGATGGGACCGTCACCATATGCGCCTAGCATCCAGCGCCTCCGCAGCCACAATTAGAGTTACTCTCATTCAGGAGATGTCGGAACTACAAGCTCACATGGCTAGGCTTACTCCCAACCTTCGAAACAAGATTTTTGCCATGCTCAGCAGACTTCTCGGTATCTAGATACGACAGCTTTTGTTGCTTCTGAGATGTTGCATCTACATGCTTTTGATTTTTTTATTTATTTTTTGAATAATCTACATGCTTTAGATCGATGAGAGTAACAAGATAAAATCCTAAGATGGATGAGTAACAATAAGAACGCCAAGGACTATGATGGTTGTCGTGATGATCATGGGCATGCATGACTGTGTGAGTTACCTGACTCTAGTGCGGCATTAGAGCAAGGTCTCCAGTCTAATACAACGAGTTGCCAATTCAGCATGTGTTCTCCAGACTACTGCAAGACATGTCATGCATTGCTTGAGATTGCTTACTCTACGCCTCTCGTCTCTCACTAGGGCACATGGAGGAAGTGTTTCATATAGGCTCGAGCTGAGATGACTAGAAATTGCGGCAAACAGGAAGATGTAGGCTGCTTGTCACCATGCACCCTCCAATAAAAGGTCCAAGTGTTGGCATGGAAGTGCGTGATGTGGGCAGTTTAGCAGGACAATACACCTGCGGCCAAAAGGCGTGACGCCCCTGCCGGTAACCCGCCGTCAGATGCACCCTCGGAGTTGGCGCCTGCGGGGAGCCTGCCGCCATGGGAGCGGTGAGGAATGGACGACCCCGCGGCGGCGGCGGAGGCGCCCCCTGCCCACGCCCAGCCTCCTCGTCTCGCGTGGGAGGCGGGCCGCCCGCGCCCGGCTCGTCCCTCATGGCGGGGTCCACGACCTAGCTCCCACCCACACCACGCACCGTTTAGTGATGGAGGGAGAGTTTCAGGCATCTGATTCTACATGCGTTGGTGCCCAGAATTATTACCAACTTGGGATCGCCTACAATGTGGGCATGGGTGTTCAAATCCTCTCTCTCCTCTTTTTTCAGCACCGGCAAAACCACACATTGTGGCCAGTATTCCCACCCGCACAGGGCAATCAGCCTGGCCAGTTTGGGCAAGCCAAGCCCGATTTTTATCCTTCGCTTAGATTTTGATTCTCATTGCACCAAATATCTTCTTGACTCTTTTTAACATCATAAAGTACTTATCAGTGAAGCTCAATCTCTACTGTGGAAATGATTGCATCTCTCACAACCATCTTTGATCATCCTTGAAGATGAAACCATCGAGAGAGTAAACAAATGCCTTGTTCATCCTCGCGGAAATGGTCATTGCAGAGCTGCAAGGGAAGAAAGCTTCTGCAATAATTCAATTGGCGCATGCTACTTAATCTACCACGGCTATCGACGAGGTCTCAGTAAATCTCATCAACATTCCTAGTGTTTACTGAGTGTTGTACACAGGTGGGGAGTTATTAACTATGAGAATATGTCATTGGAGAGGGGCTATTGATCCTCTTTGATCTTTCAAAGCAACACCCCACAGACAAATTCTTGTGATATATAGATAAGATTGATCCTCATTATATGTTCCTCTCTTACGAAGTCCTTGGCGAGGTGGTGAAGGCCACGACAACGCAGGCAACATCGTGGCAGCCGACAAATTAATTACCACGGGGTATGAGTAGAACAGGCAACTAATTTAACTAGAACAACACTATAGCGACACTTGGAAAGGGATAGAGGGAGCAGTAAGCTAGCCAAGTAGGACTCATTATTAACTTTGATCATTTCTGGTCATGTCAACTTCTTATCTTATTATAAAGGAAGAACAGGTGCATACGGTAGGTATGATGTGTTGAGACGTAGATTATATGGTAGGATATATGTTCCAGTTTTGGCACTCCAATTATATTGCATGCATCCACCAAACTGCATGGAAAATTTCTGCAAACACATCATATATAAGTACGCCACTTGTCAGTTGAACAAGTCATTACTAGAATATGGTAACCTCTTATTAGACTGGAGATTCAGTTTTATCTTCACAAATACAATTGAAGTAATGCTACTTTCCATGATATACATAGAATTGGCCACTGCTGTTCAATTTTTTATACTTATTAGTGTCCATAAAATTAAATATTATGTTTAATTTTCATTATTGTGAGTGACAGTACTTTTTCGAGTATAAGGAAGCATGACACACAAGTGACACCACCAAAATCCTGCTTCCGTGAATGTGCCCCATACCAGGGGAGAGAAGTCTGGCCATCGATCCAACTATAACCAGAGCTTATTTTTGGTCATGCAACTCTAAAATAAGAAGACCACTGAACTACTAAAATTAATTAGACGAACTGATCATCTACCTAGTTTCAAAGGTGGTTTTGTATTTCTGAAAATAATAAAAAAATAGTTTATTTTCTAGAAATTCATAAATAATTATTTTAAATTAGAAATATATGAAACTAGTATTTCCTTTGTAATATAAAATATAACATTTTAAGTATTAAACATAGAGATGAACCAAGAGAACATATACTCAACATAGAGTACCAAATATGCTCGAGTTAAATTGAGCAAAATTATTTTTGATATAGGCTAGCGATGCCTAATAGGTGGAATTAATGGGTAAATATGACATGTGAGCAAGAACCGACGAGCTTGATTTCATCTTCTAGATCTTCTCCTTGCTCGTAGTCTTACTATGGATTCTACTAGTCAATGTATTATAATGTAATGTGTTTGTTTGAATAAGTAGTAAAACGTGATTACTAGCAATAAAATACTAGAGTAGGAACAAATAAGATTTAAATAACTCCAAATAGAACACCAGTGGATACGCTAGCTATATTTTTAGGGAAAAGTACTGATTTTATATGTTTTGTTTTTCAAATAAATTAGTTATGTTTTTTTGTAGAAAATAAGCCATTTTTACTTTTTTAGAAAATAATACAAAATTTCTACAACTAGGTGATCAACAAGATTCCTTGTTAGATTTAGATTTGTATGACAAAAACAAACTCGGACAATAGTTGGATGATCAAAACATTTCTCCCTATTAATTATAAATACCCACCTACTGAGTGGTATCCTTGTGTCTTCACCATAGTACTAAAAGGTGCTTCTAGATTTATTCTCTCCATCCCAAAATAAATTAACTCTTACAAATATTTGAAGTTAAACTATATATGTTAATTTGAATCAACTTTATAGAGAATAATACCACATATTACACAAAATAAGTTAAAAATATATTATATATTTTGACATATTGGTATAATAAATATTGGTACTCTTTTCTATAAATTTGATTTAAGATATTAACTTTGGATAACTCTAGAAGTTGAGCTATTTTGGCGGAGTACTGAATTTGTGTCCACTAGAAAAAGAAAAGTTGTTCTTTTTTTTACTACAAGGAAATGCTCAGGGACTCCAATATATATATATATATATTTTTTTTGACAACAGACTCCAATATTGTTTTTACCGCGGTATTGCCGTGACGACCTATTCGATTCCTTAATAAACTAAACTAAACAAGTGGTGGATGACCTAAAAAAACTATTCCTTGTTCCCAACACTATTAAGAAGGGTCATGGCTGACCGTGCAAACAGTTAAGTAGTATAAACATGAAACAATATATTTCTGGGTAGACTCTTTCCTGGATGCAAAAGGAGGCATAGAAAGTGTAACTTGTTGTCTACTCATTGGACTGGAAAGGTAGGTTGAAGAATAGGAATCTCCTACGATATCTATCGATCCACCAGTTCCCACGTCCCACGTGGAGTTATGATACATAACACTTCCAAACTAACAAGGATTAGGATTATTCTCTGAAAAACCAAGGATTAAGATTAGCACGCGGCAGGCAATTGATCATTCTATACAATTCCATCCATGACCGGTAATAGTGTACGTAATACTCCCTCCGTCCCGGAATGATAATTACATTTCAAACAGGAAAGAAGACAGCTTATATAAATTTCGACCATAATTATTCACATTATATACAAGTTGAAACTTATTGTATTAATGAATTTGTATTCAAAGCACTGTCCCAGATATTAAAAACATAGTACTTGTTTGCAGAAAAAGAAGTACACTACTTGTTTGCAGCTTATGCTCAGTCCCTCCAAAGTCGTTGCCACGGTTTAAACAATCTGCAGACCATATGGAAACGATGTTCAGTTTTCGCGATCCTATATATGCGACAAATCAACCCCGCTGAAACTTCTGTAGAAAATCTTGGGTTTCCACGAATTCCAGTCAACGGAGCAGATGCATAGATTTCCTGGATTTTTTCTCTGTCGGAAAGCAAAATATGCCTGTGACGCGGGGACTACACATGGTCTCTCTGCTTCCTGCTGGACGCTATCGCGATCGACACGGGGGGCTATGCCTATCTCAGCGAGATATATTTCAGTCTTACACGTACCTTCAAGGTTGATTAAGAGTATGGTCAACATGGCTAATCACATATTGCCATACCTAATCCCATGCATCCAATTCTAAGTCTCCATCTATCGTATGCTTATTGTCATAGCCAAGCAAATAACGTCAAATATCGTCTATGTGTTTATATATATATAAATAATTCAAGATGGGCATATATAATATGCATATATAATATACATGGCTTTTTTTTCCGAAAGCAATGCACGTGTTACTTTAAGGAAAGTTAGAGTTAGAGTTTTACATGTTTTACGTCCCGGCTAAAAGATTTAGCCATGACGTAGAACCACACACTTACACAAATCGCCGGCTTGAAACGGCGCCGCTACTCTGTTGTACCTAAAAAACACACAATTTGGCGACTAAGTCGAACGGGAACACGAGGAATGCGAGGTCCCTGAACCCTGCTGCGGCCCCAGCGTCGGCCTCCTCCTTGATGCGCATAATATACATGGCTGAATATTTACACATATCTTTTTCAAGGCTGCTTACTGACCAAAAATTTGACAGCGTGGTCTGAATTGGTGAAACAAGGACTAATATATTCTGAAGTACTATGGTCTAGGCCGACAACCATACATGCAGGTCCAAGTAGGGGTTTTGACCTCAAGACAAATGTAACATCCTAGTAGCTCAGTTGTGAACCTGCAAATTGGGATCATTTGAGTGGTTGCATGGACCTGTTTATCTTAATTTGAGCAATTTTATAACCGAGCTTGACTGCAAAAAAGATTAGGGAACGTTCATGGCTCTATATATAATACTCCTCATGTTAGTATGTCATCACGGCTGATGTTTCCTAGCTCGGATGTAATTGCCTGAATTTACTGTGGTTACTAAAGAAAGCAGTGTTTGGTCAGCACTCAACAAGTAGCCATGACTTCAAAATTTTAGTAAATAATAAATGAATTACAAAGGATGCATGCGTGCGTGCAAGACGACTACCGTTTTGTCTTGAGATATTCTTCTAGTTTCTAATATGTTATTATGGTATAAGGTCCTTTCAGTTTTGACACTCAAAAACACGATCTGGAAGACTGGGACTTTCAGTATGCCTTTGCCTCTTCTGGAATGAGATCAATTCAACAGTCATCAGCGAGTTGGTAAGACCTGTTCTTCCAATGGAGATTCGAACTGCGTGCGTGTAATTGAACTTTTCTTCTCCATCCCTGTAATAGTTCGTACCAGGAGCACATAACATTTCTTGGTGACCGTATTATTGCACTTTATCTTTCCAGCAGCCATAGATATCATCTCAAATGAAAGGCAAGAAATGCCAATTTTACTTCTTTATTGATCATAAATAGACAGTATAAGTGCACAATCACTGAATCAGTTTACAGGATACAACAGGAATTCCCTGAATGAGAACTTTTTTTTTTTTTTTTTTTTTTTTTTTTGCCAAACATGAACTTCTAAACATGAAAGTTCAGGTGTACATTCACACTCAACACAGCTGTGGTATTTTATTTCAGCAGAGACAGAGCACACATTTCAAAGGGATTCAAGTTCAGGAACTCGTGCTGAAACTTGAACAAGAATGTAATAATGAACTAAAATGATAATCTAGTCTACTAATACACAACTCATCACGGTGAACAAGAATGGCCAGAGTCCAGCTAAGCCTTCTAAGCAATTTCTCACAAAAAGGTTGGACATCAAGCATCAACAGGGATATCCAAGCTGTTTTCTTCAGGTTCTGTTGTTACTTCCCTTACATCAGATACTTCAGAAGAATGAGGGTTATTATCCCACTCAGTGTCCCCGACTGTAGGGATATCAACACCCTCATCATCCAACTCAACAATGTTCTCTGTAACTGTTATTGGATCTGTATCGCTTACGCAAGCTTTATCAACATTATCATCTTCCATGTGCTTCGAAGCAGTAGAGCAGAGATCCGAGCTCTCTTCACAAACCTGTATTGTGCTAGTCTCTTGCCTGGAAAACATATAATCTCCCATTAAGCTGGCTCTACAAGAATCTAGTTATGAGAAAATTTCAATTGGATGAAACAAAGGAAATCAAATAGAACTATGGACGCCAAACCTTTGTATTTGAGATTGTAGAGCATCCACAAGGGCAAGGAGATCCTCCTTTTCTTTGATTGCAGACTCAAGTCGGCTCATGGCTTCTTTTATGCGGATGTCAGCATCTGCTGCTGAGACCCTAGCTTTCTCTTCAGCTCTAACAACAGCTGCTTCTAGAATTACAGCATTCCCTCTAGCTTTTCCTAGTTCCGAGCGCCACATCTGAGCTTCTTGAAGAGCAGAATCTCTCTCTGTTAGCAAACGATCTCTCTCTTCAACAAGAAGCTTTGCTTTCTCCTCCGATTCCCTTAACTGAAACAAAATTACAGACAACTTCATATATTTTCATTGACATGAAGCATGCTCGTGTGTTCTGTATCTAATCTATAATTATGTAACTACTAATGAGCGCTAGAGGATATGTGTATTGTATATGGTTACCCTAAGCAAAGATGATTCAACTTGTTTCTCATGATCTTGTTTCAGACGTTCAAGTTCTGATGTAAAAAATCTTCTCTCTTCATCAATTGAACGTGCTGCAGAAGCAGCAGTTTCAGCTGCTTCTGCAGTCTCCTGTAATTTATCTGCAATCTCATTGATGGTAGAATCGCGTGCACGAATATCCTGCAACAATTGGTGGAGTTCATCGTCTTTAACTCGAAGGGTCTCCTGTTGGTTGCAGATGCCATTGCCAGAAAAATAGAAACAAGAAACAATTTCAGTATCCAATGATCAACTATAACATATTATAATTTTAGAAGTATGGCTTTGAAGACAGACCACAAAGTTATTCATCATATGAGCAGTGAATGCTTTGTTATACATGATGAGTTTATTGTCAACTTTTTGCATCACAGGATTATAAATCAGTTTTCAGTCAGTCAGTGAACTCTTCTGAAGTAATTGTGTCATGCAATCCATAGCGACAGGGTGATGAAATATATCTCCTGCTGATTGCAGCAAATTCAGTATGCGAGGAAATTCGCTGGTAACTAACAGAATTCCTGCTGATTTACAATATTTATGCTAAATCGAAAAAAAAGGTTATCATCTATACAAAGTAATAGTTTCTCACAGTGCATTAGTCTCAGCAACTGTATGACAACCCATTTGCTGGGTTTCTTAGCAGTCTTATGTACATCAGCATTCAGCAATTCTAGAATTCACTGCTCAATTACTGAATATTAATTCAGGTACTCTTATGTACAAACATCATATGAGCAGTGCATAAATAGTACATGGAAGAGCATACCATCATTATTGTGAGATCATCTAATTGGCCTTTGGTAAGTTTATTTGTAGTTGAGCCCAGAGCTGCCCGCAGGGAAATCTTCATTGCAGCTTCTACCTCCTTTGTTGCTTCAATTGCAGTGGCATTGGCTACAGCCACAACTGTTGCAACTGTTCCCAATTTTGCAGGACCATTCTCACCCAATGAATTCACGGCTGGGCTTCCTTATGAGCCTGTAGAACCAACTGAGTCGCACTGCATAAGAAGCAAGAAAATATTACTAGGCTTCAAGGTCTGCAGATATAACAGCAGTACACAAAATGGGAAATGATAGATCTGTGCACATGGAATATACCATACATCAACCAAATAAAATTTAAGGGAAGGGATGTTATATATTATGAGGCTATTTTAAAACCATAACCTAGTTCTACGTTATATCGCATTAATTTAATAACACATTATGCATGCCATGTTTCATCATGTCCTTTTTCTGATAAATGGGCAACCAAGTAACCTTATCAATGAGAAAACCAAATGAAACCCTTTGCATGACTACCAAGTAACTGTTTCTTTGTTTCACTTCGGAAGAACGAGCACCTGTAGCACTAGCTATTTACAGGAAGCTTCCCCAATCATTGGGTAAAGTGTTGAGCAGTGATCCAGGTCAGCTAATGAGTATACCACAGTAGAGTACCAGATAGATCAAATTTTTCACGTTTCTGATTCTAGAAATGTCAGATGTCACACGACAAAATAATAAGGTGTTTCACATCTGCTATCTATAACCCCTAAAGCTGGGCACTGTTTACACATGAAATGTCTACTCCCTCCATCATGGAATACAATGGATCAAAGCGTTCCATTTTTCACTAGAGGATAAGGAGGAGGTTTATTTGCAGGATTATTCTCAACCAATGAATCTACTCTCTCCGACTTAGCGTTCTCTAAATCTGCCAACCACAGCCACCATGCATGCACTTTAATGAGTAAAACTGAATGAATTTCCATTTAAATAAACCTACTACTAAAAAATGTGTGATTTGCCATTATGCTTTGCGGTAATCGAGCAAGGCTTGTTTAAGTCAAGGGTACATTGATCTTTTGTAATTTCTCTTAATCTGTCTTAAATATCTAGGATGCAAAGGGTCAGGCTTTTGATGACCTTTACCAACGGCTAGGCACGAAGGAAGGGGAGAAGGACATTTATAGGATCGCTAGGATACGTGAGAGGAAGACAAGGGACATAAACCAAATCAAATGCATCAAGGATGGGACAGATCGACTGCTGCTGAAGGACGAGGAGATCAAGGACAGATGGCGAGAGTACTTCGATAAGCTGTTCAATGGGGAGAATGATAGTCCTACCTTTGAGTTGGACGACTCATTTGACGATACTTGTAGACGCTTTGTGAGGAGAATTCAGGAGGCAGAGATCAGAGAGGCTTTAAAGAGGATGAAGGGAGGTAAAGCGATGGGCCCTGATGGCATCCCCATTGAGGTGTGGAGATGTCCGGGAGCGGAAGCGGTAGTATGGTCGACTAAGCTTTTTAACCTCATTTTTTTCGGGTCAAACAAGATGCCTAAAGAATGGAGGCGAAGTATATTAGTACCAATCTTCAAGAATAAGGGAGATGTTCAAAGTTGTACTAACTACCGGGGGATTAAGCTGATGAGCCATACGATGAAGCTGTGGGAGAGGGTTATCGAGCACGCCTACGAAGGTCGACAAGTGTGACCCAAAACCAATTTGGGTTCATGCCGGGAGGTCGACCATGGAGGCGATTTTCTTAGTACGACAGTTGATGGAGAGATTTAGGGAGCGAAGAAGGACTTGCACATGGTCTTTATTGACCTCGAGAAGGCGTATGACAAAGTACCGAAACGTCATGTGGTGGGCCTTAGAAAAACACAAAGTCCCAACTAAGTACATTACCCTCATCAAGGATATGTACAAAGATGCGACGACATGTGTTCGGACATGTGATGGCGATACCGGTGACTTTTCAATTAACATAGGACTACATCAAGGGTCGAAAGATCGAGCCCTTATTTATTTACTCCGGTGATGGATGAGGTTACAAAGGGATATCTGTGGTGATATCCCTTGGTGTATGCTCTTTTGTCGATGATGTGGTGCTAGTGGATGAGAGTAGAGGTGAGGGGGTAAATAGGAAGTTGGAGCCGTGGAGGCACACGCTAGAGTCGAAAAGGATTTTCGGGATTGAGTAGGACCAAGACCGAGTATATGATGTGCGACTTTAGCCCGACTAGGCACGAGGATGGGGATGTCACCTGGATGGACAAGTGGTGGCCAAGAAGGATACTTTTCGTATTTAGGATCTATGCTACTGAAGGATGGCGACATTGATGAAGATGTTAGACATAGAATCGCAACAGGTTGGCTAAAATGGCGTCAAGCTTCGGCATCCTATGTGACAAGAGGGTACCCGCGAAGCTAAAAGGGAAGTTCTATGGGACGGTGATTCGGCCCGGCGATCTTTGTATGGTCTTGAATGTTGGCCTACAAAAAGGCGACATGTCCAACGGCTAAGTGTGACTGAGATGCGTATATGTTGCGTTGGTTTTTGCGGGCATACTAGAAAGGATAGAGTTCGAATGAAGATATTCGGGATAGGGTCGGGTGGCCCCTATCGAGGAGAAATTGATTCAACATCGGTTGAGATGGTTTGAACATGTTCAACGGAGGCCTCCCGAGGCGCCGGTGCGTAGTGGAGTTCTAGAGCGGGTAGATAATGTAAAGAGAGGTAGAGGCCGACCTAGACTGACTTGGGACGAGGCGGTTAAGCGAGACCTTAAGGAGTGGAATATCTCCAAGGATTTAGCTTTGGATAGGAGCGCTTGGAGGCTAGCTATTAACGTGCCTGAACCATGACTTTGTTTCCTTTTCTATCTACCCTAATCTTTATCCTTTTGTCTTGTGCCTTTCTACGTTCTTTTGTACTGTTTTATATGGGTTTCATCTCTAGCCTACCCCAACTAGCTTGGGACTAAAGGCTATGTTGTTGTTGTTGTTGTTGTAAATTCGATTTGTCTTAAATATCTAGGATCCCAGGATGTCAGGAGAGTACTAATATGGTTTTCTAAGTTTTTTAACCTTTTCAGTTATGCCAATGCTGACACTTACAGGAACATATCAAACATCACCCCACTATAGATCCAGTTGTAAAAGTGCAAATAGAAGTTTCAAAACACATTCAATTTTATTGTTTATTTAATCTTAGTCAGTCCAATGGCAGGAAAGAGATAATCAAACAGTAATCCAAAACTCATGATTCAAGATAAAACTGGTTTCAGGAAATAAAAGAATAGCTAAAAGGTAAAAATAAGCAAGACCCATAGATTATCAAAGCTTAAAAAGGTAAATTCACCAACTAAGTTTTTAGACATGATATATGCATGAAGTAAATAGATCAGAGTACAAGTGCAAATAGCAGATTCAACATATATCCAATTAACGTTTATTTAATCTTAGTCAGTCCAGTGGAAGGGAAGACATAGTCCAACAGTAATGCAAAACTAATGATTCAGGATAAAACTGGTTTCAAGAAAGAAAAGAAAAAGCTAAAAAGATAAATATAAGCAAGAACCATAGATTATCAAAGCTTACTGTAAAGTGGATACCCATGCTCTTGCAGCGCTGGGAGTTTCTGCACAAAGAAAGTATTCCTTTTTCTGTGGAGTTCCAATATCTAGAACACTAGTAGTCAAAGAACGCAACGAATCAAATCTAGACAAAAGGAGAAGAGAGTAAACTTGGTAACGCAAAAAGACACCCCATATGGATACAGAAACAGCATCCATCATATTTAGCCAGTCCACTGCACCAAGAGTTTGCACAGGTTATTACAAAGGTTCCACAGAGTACATCTGATAGTCATGACGAACTAGGATAGAAGTATGTCCATACTGAAAGTTCATAGGAGATAACGTCACCGTGCTTGTCGAATCAAACACAATTACTCCCCTAACATCCTTGTCACTCCTACGGACCCTACAGAATACAGAAATTTGGCATTATTCATTTGTCGCTTCAAGTGCCGCCTCTTTGGCGAAAAGGAAAACAACTCTGCAGTTACCATACTTGTACTCTATCTTCCCAGTTGTAGGATCAAGTATGACCCAGCGCTCATTCCACTTTCTTAGCTGACATTCCAATCCAAGGTGTAAGATTACATATTATTATGAGTAAAAAGAGGAAACATGGTAAGTGGAAGTAACAACATGGAAGACAAACAAAAGTAGCAATGATGGGATAAGGATGGACAAGAACACCTGAGAACAAGCACATAGAACTATTGTGCTGTGTTTGGTTCGTTGCTCAGTAACGTAAATGGAAACAAAATCAATTCAAATGGTATGTGTGGCGGTAACATCAGCAGCTTTAATTTGTTTACATTTGCGTTACAGTGCTGCAACCAGAGTATGGAGATTCCTAGCGCTAGCAGCTGATTGTGGCAGCAATTTTTTACTGACGCCCTGCACTGCAGCAGCGAAAGAGACAGGGGACCCTGAACCAAGCCGGAACGCTTGCAGAAACAAGGGGGAAATGAAATGAAGTCCTCCAATCCAAGAAAAGGGAGCGGATTTACCGTGTCGGATCGCTTCAAGAGAGGTCCCTGGAGGAGTTGTCGGGTGGAGGTGGAGGCGAGCTGGCGCCGCACCCGGTCCAAGCTGCTCTGCATCTCGCCCACCACCTACGGTCCCCGTTCCCGCTCGACGCAGCAGTAGCAGCGAGGAAGGAGCAAGAGAAAATTCCCAGGTAGCGAGCTCCCGGTGAGATCCCAGCTCAAACGATACGGAAAGGAAAAGAAAACGAAAAGAACCCGCCGGTAGGTGACTGGCTCGATCCGGGGAGGAGAAGAAGAGAGGCAGGACATGCCGGCCGGACTCACCGTGCTGCTGCTCCCGTTCGAGGCGGCCATGGCTGCCTGCCGTCCAGCCGGCCCGACAAGAGGGAGAAGAAGAAGGAACCAAACCGAGACCGACCGACGACGACACCTCCTTTCTTTCTTTTCCTGCGTCTGACCGAAATGAAGGAAACCGTATTCACTAATTTAGATATTTGACCCGAGATTCGTCTGCCTCTCAAGATATAACCCGGTCGCCAAGCGCCTTTAGAAATTTGACCCGAGTCCTGCGAATTACTTTGAAATCTGGTCTTCCCGGGAATTTCATGGATTTTCAGGATTTCTGTAATTATAGAAATAATTTGGTACTATTTGTGACAAGGGAAATGACTACTTTGCCCTTCACTAATTCCTCTTTTGTTCTCACGGGGAAAGAAATCGAGCCCGGCCTTTTTCCGTCGCGGCGGTCGCGAGAGGAGCGCTGACGCCTCCGGCCGCCCGACCGACCTCCGCCGCCCCCCAGTCCGGCCGTCCGCCCGACCGCCGTCCCGCCCGCCCTGGTATGCCCTCCCGCCGCGCATCCTCCTTGCGTCCCATCCTCCCCGGCCTTAATCTCTCTCGATTCGGGTTGCTAGGGTTAGAAGAGATACTCCCTGGCCGACGGTGAACCGCCCCCTTACCGCGGTGAAGGGTGGCGGGTGAAAGGGCGGCCGCGACGCCGGGTCCACTTGCTCCATGGCTTCTCGCAGTAAGAGCCCCAATCTCCTCTTTTCTATTGCATGTTTAGGGTTCCTGTTGATTTGGGGACACAATCTGAATTGTGTCTCTCTTTATTTTTGTTGGTACCCGGTAGAATCGATCCGGATCCGGTGAATTTGGATTGTGTGTTGTTTTCACGGTTGGATGATAGCAACTTTGTTGATGTGTTACATAATTGTGATGAAGCGGGCTATGGAATCTCGATTACATTGATGTGGTGGATAAGCCCACAAAAAATATTTCCAACTCGAGAGGACAATGCCACTGAACAAGGAGAACAATTTGAAATTATTTGGGAGTTCTGGCGATAACTCCTCTTACAGAAGAAGCGAGGTTGGTACCGCATGTCCCTGTGATGGATGAGGATTTAGTGTATGAGTTTCTTGGCCTTAGAGCGGAGGATGAGAGAGTTGAACATGCTAGGATGGCTGATATTAATCTTGATGATGTGGAGAAAGAAGATGGACTTGTTGGTTCATGATAATGTACACGGTGAGGATTCATTATGTATGACCTGGACGACCCTCCAATGGAAGTTGGATCGGTATATTCTAGTATGGATGAGTTTAGGACTGCGGTCGACAACATGCTATAAAGGGGCAATTTCAGCTTGCAACAAAGAAATCCCGCCCAGATTATTTCCACGGCACATGTGAGAATCAAGCTTGTTCATGGTCTATTTCAGCAAGGTCGATTCACGGTGATCAACAAGTCGTGGTACTAACACTTTTCATGGCTGTTTTTGTCACTTTTTGATATATATGCATGGCTGTCTTGTCATTTTTTATATATATGCATGGCTGTCTTGTCATTTTTGATATATATGCATGGCTATTTTATCACTCGGATATATATGCATTCTTTGTCTTGTCATTTTTGATATATATTCATGGCTGTTTTGTCACTTTTTGTTCCAATTTGACAAGGTTGAAGAAATAAAGGCAAACATTTTTGTCCCTCCACTAAAGAATTGATAACCAAGATGGCAAGCTACAAATGGGGTACGTGAGAAGGCAATCCCTTTTCTAAAAAAGGATCCAAACATGCCCGCAACAAAACTAAAACAAGAGTTAGAGGCCAAATATCGATGCACAATTGGTTACCCAACTGTGTATCTTGGAAGGGAGAAGGCAAGACAAGAACTTTTTGGCACATGGGAAGAAAGTTTTGGTCTTTTGTTCAACTTCATAGCGAGAGATTAAGATGAGGATGCCGGGAAGTGTTGTAGAGATAGAGGTTGTCAATACAGAGGAAGGTGTATTTTTCCGTGAGGTTCTTTTTTGTTGTATGAAGCCTAGCATTGATGGTTTTCTCAATGGTTGTAGACCATTTTTGAGTATAGATTCTACAGACTCTCAATGGTAGATGGAATGGGCACCTACCTTCGACTCTAAAGACTAGATGGTCACAACTGGATATTTCCAGTTGCATTTGGATTTTTTGATGCTGAGACAACTCTCAATTGGACTTGGTTTATGGAGCAACTGAAAAAGGCAATTGGTAGTCCACCTCATCTAGCTATAAGTTCAGATGCTTGCAAGGGCATAGAGAATGCAGTCAAAAAGGTATTCCCTTGAAGGAGCATAGAGAATGTTTTGTCCATCCGATAAAGAATTTTAGCAAGAGGTTTCAAGGGCGGCATTTGGGAGAATGTACCTGCGGCGAACTTTTCAACCGTAATACCATGAATACTTGATGAAGAAGATGTATGAAGTAAACAAACAGGTCGAGCCATGGTTGAAAAAACATCACAAGTTGAAGTGGATGAGAAGCCAATTCTCAGAGGCAATAAAGTGTGATCATGTCACCAACAATGTGTCAGAGGTTTGGAACAATTGGGTGAAAGATCTTAAGGACCTTCCAGTGGCTGACCTTGCCGACAAGCTGAGGTCCAAATTCATGGAACTTTATGCAAGGAGGAGAAGAATAGGTGAAAAATTTGAAGGACATGTCATGCTGCCACTTGTTATACGCCGACTATATGCAATGACCGACACATTTCGGTCACTTGCACATAGAAGCAAGTGGAAGGCATGAAGCACAAGTCTCAGAGGTCACTGCTTCACACAAGATCATAAGGCACGTGGTGAACATTAACGACCATGTATGCACCTGCAGGGAGTGGCAAGTGTCAGGTAAACCATGTGCACATGCTTTGGCACTCATCATCAAAGAAAGAAATCCTAAGATGGAAGACTATTTGGATCCTTATTATTCAGTGCACCATTTTAGACTGGCCTATGGTGGTGTCATCAAACCACTGCCCGATAAATCTCAGTGGGTGCCTGTGGAACTTGGTTTCAAAGTGCTGCCACCACAAGAAAAGGAGAAGAAAGGTCCTGGAAGAGACAGGAAAAATAGAATACCTAGCGCCTAGAGAACAAGGGAAGCAAGCCTAAGGGCAAAGGCATGTGGAAGGTTAAGTGTCCAAATTGCTTGGGTCTTGGCCATAGGAGTAACTCTCCAAAGTGCCCCTCTCAATGGAACAAAGAAGAGGTAAATGTGTTTGCCTAATTGCTGCATATTTCTTTGAATATTTTGTACTCATCTCAATTTTGCATGTACAGGGGAAAAGTAGAGCCAAGAAAGGGAAGGCAGGGAGGCCGCCTGGTAGTAGGAAAGGTGATGCAACTCCTAGTCCATCCAAAAGGCGGAAGGTTGTAGAGGAAGAAGAAGGCACAAGTGAAATCAACACTAGTCCTGGACTCAGAACAAGAAGGCAAAGGTGATTCCCCGATAACTTAAATCAACACTAGTCTCTTTTAACCTACTCGCAATTAACCTTTTTCAATTTTTAGCCTATTACAACTAACAATGGGGGATCTTGGAGGGACAAATGAAATCACCGCAAAGCCACACAACAATTATATCAAGGTAAAAATCATTCATTGTGTGTGACATGTGTGTGCATCTAAACTCATATCTTGAACCGTTCCATTTACCTATGATATGTAGTCAAGTGTAGAAGGGCCAAGTAATGGAATGAACACTCCAACGAAGAGTCCAAGGTACAAGATGGGTGCCAAGAAAAAGCTCACTCCAAAGAAAAAGCTCACTCCAAGGAAGAAGAGGAACATGGATGCTTGAATAATCTCTCTTCTATGTGATGAGACTTTTTGGCAACAACGTTTAGATTCCCACCATCTTTTGTGGTGTGAACTTGTAGTACTAAATTTGTGGTGTGAACTTGTACTAAATTGGCCGGATGGCTCTTTTGCATGGCTAGTGGTTGTTTTTATGTAAACTATTTGAACCTGTACTTTGATCGATTGGCTACATGGCTAAGTTATTTGTGTGAACATATTTATTTAATCTTTGTGAATCTCTACTGAACTTGTATGGCTGGTTTTCTTGTGTACGCCTGACTTGTTACCCTTTTTTAGCACACATTTGTTTTTTTGTGTAAAATATTAGTGTCATGTTTACATGAATGCAAGACGAGCACCTGGAATAGCCATGCTTTTTTTTTAACAGAAATAGCCATGTTTCACCGTCCAGGAGAATGCCCAGGCTATCGTCCGTCCAAGAGGATGTCCAGGCTAGGGAGGGGCAACAACGTCTTTTCCATGCCCGTAACAGTGTGTCCAGCCCCTTGAAATCCCCGAAATCCACCTAAAAATCCCGGAAAAGACCCGGATTTCAAAGCAATTCGTAGGATTCGGGTCAAATTTCTAAAGGCGTGCGAATTCGGGTTATATCTTGAGAGGCGGGGCGAATCTCGGGTCAAATATCTAAATTTCTCATTCGAGTAGGGAACTGTCGAAAGACGTGTCCTGACTGAGGTTACGTCTTCTGTATTTACGTTTCCTTCCATTGTAGACGTATTTTAAGGTTTGCGCTTCTGTTCGTTTTAGAAGTAGTAGGACACGTCGTCATCGTCAGATATGGATATGCAAGCAAACAGAGGCGGCGATCGTAACGGAGATGGACTCGGAGGGAGTCCGGCCGCCCCGCCGCCTTCCACGGCCGGATCTTAAATACCAGGGGGCAATCTTGATCACGAAGCCGTGATATAACGAGAACAAGATCCATATCGATCCACAATCAATCATCGATTTGGAGAAAAGGAAGAATAACTAGCTAGCAAGAAGCGATCATCGTCATGACCGGCGCCGGCGCCGGCGGCGACGAGTGGATATTTGTGCCCTCAAAGCAGGAGGACGCAGAGGCTGAGCAGGCCGTCACCACCGACGCCGTCACCGCCGAGGAGCAGGCCGTGGAGGATATGGAGGCGGAGCAGGCCTTCTTCATCGACATCGACACCGCCACCGCCACCGCTGTAGGACAGGAGAACAGTAAGGCATCCAAGAACCGGCACAACGACGACGACGAAGACCACCGCCGGCGCAAAGAGGAGGAGGAGGAGGAGGAAGAGTTCCCAGCGTTGAAGGCGTTGGAGTTTTCGTGGCCGCCGGACACCGACGCCCCGGAACAAGTCGAGAGTGAGAAGGCGTTGGAGGCTCTGTACCGCGCGAGCGTCCGCAAGGCTCACGACGAATTGGAGTTGGAGGTGAAGAAGACGTACGAGGCCTGGAAGGCAGCCATGGATCGTCTCGAGGACGCCAGGAGGGACGACCAGTTGGAGTACGACAGGGCGTTGCTGGCCTACCAGGCGGCTTCCGAGCGCGAGCGCGTGCGCGTGGAGAAGGAGAACCCATTCGTCAACAGGTACGGCTACGGCTTGGGCTTCCCCGGCGCGTACAGGAGCCCTGGTACAGGAGGACTCGGCAATGGCTTCCCCGGCGGCCCGGCTACAGGATCATCCGGCTATGGCGGCTACGCTGAGCCGCCGGGATACAAGACGGTGATGTACCAGGCGCCGCCACCTGCGTTGAACGCCAGCAGCAGCTTGTACCCGCTGCCGCCGGCGCCGGCGCCGCAGCGGCCAAGGCAGTACGTGTACACGCAGGGGTACACGCCACCCGCCGCGTACGTGCCGTCGTCGCTCGGCCCCTTCTCGGTATGGGACCCGCCCGCCGTGGCTGCTCCGACGACGCAGCCGCAGCCGCTGGAGCCCATCAGATTTCCCTCATACAGTTGTTTTAGTTAGTCATGATTTAAATTCAATCTTTTTTAGAGTAGCGAGTACAAGACAAGATTGAATTTTTCTAGATTAGTCCGTATACAACACAAAGATTATGGTTTTTGATGTGTCCAAAGGCTTGCTACTTTGCTAGGATCTCGGATGTGTCGAGTTTTATTTGGTGGGTTACGTGTCATTGTTCTGCTTGCAATTGCAACATCTAGTTTAACCTAAAAATTTTGCACGATAACCACCTCGCCATTTGTAATTCTCTGCCATTCGTTATTCTCTACAACTTTTGGAAGTTCTATTCTACCCTGACAATCTATCAATTCGACAAGTTTAAACAAGATATTAACTAAATTAAAAGCAATAAAAAAACCTGGGTTCCATCAGAATTTTCTGAATGACATCTCAACTTCTTTCAGCAGATACATGTTTAACTACGGGCATATTCATACGGATCACTAGATAAATAAAAAGATTATTATATATTAAAGCTATAGTTCAGATAGTTTTTGTCTCGGCCAACAGCAGGTGAGCAGAGTGATTCGGCCTTTGGAGCCCACTATAACGGCCATAGCAGCGCTGGGACCAGATCGACAGAGGATCCTTAAAGTAGTAATAACTCATGAAACAACAGCAAAAGAATTAAGTTCTGAACTGATTTAAGTTTTTTTTTTAAAAAAAAAACAGTACTGAACTGATTCCACCTGTTCGGTGGTGAGTATCTATTCAGAAGAAAATATTTTCTGTCTGTTACAGGATCCTAACCAAATGTTACAGGAACCCAAAATCACCAACCACATGACCCTGCATCTAAAACTCAGATTCCCACCCTCAACAAAAGACTCAACTGCTCCATTCCTAGCAACGACTGGGCGGGACACCAAAACTTCCCGCAAGTAACCAGAGGTCAAACTATGTTTATGTACATGGGTCTGTGGCGATGGATGTCCTGGCAGGAAAACCAAAAGGGCTATGTACACGGTGGTGTGCCGTCCTCCTTAATCCGCGTTCTGGATCTCGCCCATCATTATACGGTTGCTCACCACGTTGAACCCCAACACCGCCGCGCTCACCTTCTTCCCCTTCTTGCCTTTCTTCTTCCCGCCGCCATCCAGCTCCATGTCCGCACTCGCGCCTCCTCGGGCTGCAGCGGCAGCGTTTGCACGCCCTGCACCGTCACTGCGGGCGCCGCGCGTGATGGGAGCTTGGAAGGCCATGTCAATCACATCTGCTGACAGGAAGGCCTTGTAGTTGAGGAACTTGTCGATGAACTGGTGGTTGTGGTCAAGAGAACCAATGTTCTCATGAAGGAGCATTTCCGCCTCGGTGGTCGATTGCTTTATGCAGAACTCAAGGAAGCTTATATCTGAAAGGGTAAGTATAGCAAGGTTAACAAAAGTAGATACATCCCAACTTGAAGCAAGAGCGAAAGGCACAGCTTGATACCATTTGTTCCAGTGAGCCTGGCCCATTCACTCTCGCACCAATCCCTAAAGTCCATTGCCTCTGCATAATGACAGCTGTCAGAACTGTGAACATGACAATAATCTTTAAAGAAAATGTGAGTAAAAAACGTTTAGCTATACCAGTCTGCTTGTTTGTAGCCTCTGCTTTCACTTTGCCAGATTGGTTGGCAGTAGCAGCAGAAGAAACCGGCAATCTGCCTGCCTGAGACTTTTGACGATTGAGTGGAGATTGATCCTTCATCATGGAACTTCTGCTCTGACTCGACAGAGATGGAAACTCAGACCTGGTAAAATAAAACATAAAAACTCTTTTAAGAAACTATGCAGATCCATATATTCATCTTTTGTGATCCAAAAACACCAATGAAAATACAAATAGCTAATAATGAAAGGGTCTCAAGTCTCAAAAAGACTAGATAAGGGAACAAAGCTTAGTATAATTTCAAAAGAGATCCTTTCTGCAATTATTTTCA
Organism: Hyparrhenia diplandra; assembly: GCA_015847255.1. NCBI lineage: Eukaryota > Viridiplantae > Streptophyta > Magnoliopsida > Poales > Poaceae > Hyparrhenia > Hyparrhenia diplandra. The sequence goes on from JADLZK010010554.1 coordinate 236,114, forward strand.
GTATGAAGTTCAATTATATCTTGATAATTTAGTTTATTGTAAGCATAGAATCCAGAATAAAAACGTGTAATAACATCTTGAAAGCAATACCAAATAAATTAATTCAATCGCAAGAGCTGAAGCTAATTTAGTTCATTAAAAAATCCAGTAATCCTTTGTAAGCATAGAATCCAGAATAATACGTGTAATAATATCTTGAAAGCAACACCAAATAAATTAATTCAATTGTAAGAGATAATGCAAGACATACTGCTTCTTATCTTGTTTGGAGTGCTCAGAAGGGCCCCAAAACAAATCATCTTCAGCACTTGACTTGAACGACTGGGAGCATTGGAACTCATTTGAACAGGGGCAACTGCCTGTGATGGAGATGATCCAGAAGCTTGCCAGGAAGAAGCATTTGCATGATTTTTTTGGTTCGGGGCCACCTTTGCTGGAGTTGGTGAGGGTGCTTGTTGCTGGATAGCAGCGGTTCTCCTTTCTTGTTCTCTCTGAATATCTCTCAAAGACAAAGGTTTCTGCCCCTTTGCTGAGTCATTAGACCACGCTGGAGCAGGCACAGAGCTAGTCTGATCACTCTTCCAAAGAACAAAATCTCCAAAGGATGGACCACTTGGTGGAGCTGGCAATATTTCTAACTCCTGTTGTGCTTGCTTGACAGACTTTCCCTTTTCAGTGGGCATAGAAATAGCTGGCGGATCAAAGGAACCAACAGGTGATGGAGCTTTCACAGTAGAAGCTTTTGTTTTTGCTGCCTTCTTTTTATTCTTTTTGTCCTTGGCCTCGATGAAGTCATTATCATCAAGAACAGGAGCATCAGGCAGAGGCTGCACAGCAGCAGGCGACAGAGGAGGGTAAAACGCATCATTGGCATTACCTAAGTTCTCATTATCTGCAATGCTTGACCTCGCTAGAACTTCTTCTGCAAGCAAATCATGCAACTGGCTTCTTTTATTTCTCTCACCAGAACTTTCCATGCTTCCCAATGATTTACTTGAACCCCCATAATGTTGCTCAGACGATATTCCCATGCCATTCCAAGGAATTGAAGGGACTGAAGCTGCTGGCTTAGCAGTTTCAACAGCTAATCCTTTCTGCGCGCGCAGTTGTTCCTCAGCTTGGATTTCCAGCAGTGACTTAGGCCTGAGACCCTGAGTAGGTTGTTTCCATACACGCTGGCTCGCCATGCTATGAGGATCAGATGATAGAGAACTAAACTGCGATTCAGCTTTGTCAGCGTCACATTCCTCTGGAAGACTTTTGGGGGGTAAAATCTCATTTTGCGCTCTGACAGGTGAACCCCAAAATAGTTCCTCAGTATCATCTGGTAAATCATGTTTATTACCACCAAGATCAGAACTGTCAACCTCAGCTTCCTGCCTTGGCTGCTGGGCTGAAACAGCCTTTGATGCTGCTTTGCCAGCATCTGCAGCAGCCTGTTTTTTCTTTTGCTTCTTTTTCTTTTCTGCTTTCTTGGTCTCCTGAGTATCAGTAACCTTTACTTCAGTTGCCACAGCTGTCACGATACCAGAAGAGGTATTTTCTGCCGACAAATTCAATTCTTGAACCTGACCGGAAATATCAGATAATAAACTTTCTGACTTTGGATCTTGTGGTGGTTCATGTAAATCCTTAACTTCATCTGAAGCACTCCCCATGATCCTAGTAGATCCAGAATCCAAATCCTTTCCAGCCATTTTGTTTTTTTCTACTGCAGTGCCCGCTTCGTGAGATTTAAACCCCTCGTTTCTATCTGCAACTTCTACCTGCTTTGAGTTTACCATAGTTGATTTCAATTGTTCAATATTTGCAAAATCTTCCAACATTCCAGGACGGGAGTGATGCTCTTTTGGAAGTGCACTCACAGCAGTTCCATGGGGCACCGGCAGTGTAGTTACAGAGCTTTGTGATAAAGCTAGACCATCCATATTTCTAAAATTCATAATTGACTGACTAGATTGTTGCCCCACTTGCATACCATGGACAGGCAATTTCCGATCCACTTCGATAGCCTCTTGCATCCTTCTAAGACCAAGACCCATAGAATCATCAGATGGCACAGAAGTATGCTTCAATGTATGAGAATCATCAGTGTGCTGATTGGGATGCACATTAGGTACCATCTGAGAAAGTAGTTGCTGCTGCAAGAATAGCTTTTGTTGCTGCTCCAGCTGCAGCTGCTGTTGCAGTTGTTGTTGCTGCTGCTGCTGCTGTTGCTGCTGAAGTTGCTGCTGTTGCTGCTGAAGTTGCTGCTGCTGCTTGAGCAATAGCATCTTGTCCAACATAGAGAGTTGTGGCTGAGGTGTCAAAGGTGTCTGCGACTGCAACTGTAGTTGTGACAAAAGATATTGCTGCTGAAGCATATTTAACAGCTGTGGATCTTGAGATATCTCGGCAAGCTTCTCAGGTGGCAAATGAGCCAAAGCTGGTCGGTTTTGTGGCATTAAGTTGTGTTGTTGAACACTAATGTTCTGGGAGTTCTGCAAATCTTGACGCATATTAAGAGCCCCTTGAGCAAGATCTCCGCCATGCATGTTAGTATTAACATTTCTTGCTTCAGGGTAATTGGGCCATAGTGGCAGTCCAGAATTACCAGTAGCAACTTGAGGTTTCTCCTTTGGTTGCAGCATGGCTAGTAAATCAACATTTGGAGATTGCAAAGATTGGCGAGATGTATCAACCATTGGATGTGCTTGTGATGCTGGAGCAGCATCTCCTGTCCAATATGTAACAGGGTTTTGCGAAGAATTCTGTCTCTCCAACAGTCCTTTCTGTGCCAAAAGATAGTTCATATTGACCCCGCTCTCGCCTCCACGCACAGAAATGTTGCCATAGCTACTACTGCCAAGTTCATTCATACCTAGTTCAGAAGAAAATAATGTCAGACAAGTAAATGATAGGTAACAAAGGTTAATAAACTATGAAATAAGCAGAAATAGAACTCTTCATGACAGTAACAAACCTCCAGTTATAGAGATAGTGTCTGCCGAAGGATTCCGCAAACTATTGGACATAAGTGACTCCAGGAAACGATTTTGAGCCTCAACAGGATTGTCTTTCCTGCTTGGCCCACTGTCAAATATTCCAATGCCAGCTGATCCTGCTTGCATGCTAGAGCTGACAAACTTCCCTGTAGGTTGGGTCTCTGGAACTAGCATATCGCTTGGCTTTGAAGTGGCAAATCCTGGAGGGGGCCTTGCCTTTGTTCGCAGGTGAGGCATAACATCCCCAAGCATTAAGAAAGGGATATCAGGGGGTGCATTCACTGGTCGGACCAGCAAATCAATGCCAAAATAGCCGGCCTCAAACCAACCAATAATGTCGGCACCAGAAAAAGGGCCTTGAATTTGACCTTGTGGATCTTTGTAGTATAGAGAGAGGCTTTCAGGATTAGGATGAGGCTGCACTGGACTGGCAAAGTTATCAAAACCCATCATGCCAACAGCTTTAGTTTCTTGATTTAAGAAACTAGGTATTTGATGCCCAAATTCAGAAGGCCCAAGCTTCTGTTCTCCAATAAACTGAGACCTTTGTGGAACAACATAAGTAGATGGCCCAGGACGCATAGACTCCCCTCTTGCTGTCGAATCAATATTTCCGGCAACACCTGTTAAAGATAAATAGATAAATATAAAGGGCTTTTTAAGGGGGTAAGAACAATTGTAAGCTTCAGACTGCATCAACACTAAGCTGTAAATAGAACAAGTGAGATATTCAGTAATGTTATTATTATCCTCATAATTTTTTTCTTTCATATGTAAGGGCCTCTTGTGAATCAACAACATAAAGCAAATTATGAGACTAGTAATATACAACACAAATGCTCAAAACATGAATAGTTCTCAAATATGCATGGCCACTCTACATGACATCTTAAGCTTGTACAGACATGTGAGATGATGTAAACAACATTGTGTAAAAAACAGAACAAGGCAAGGGACCTGAGACTTCCACGCCTCCTGGCTGCTCTTCTCTACCAGCTGGAGAAAGTTAAAAAACACCATTCGGTGAGAAACTATGCAGTAAGTAGCATAAATATATATAAATATATATATATATACATGCCAGCGTATCGAAAATAAATAGATAAACCATTTCTCAGTAAAATTTTGGCTGCTTTGATGCCAGGATTACCTTTTCCAACAGAACCATCTTTAGAAGCCTGATGAACACCACTGTTTACGATATCCCCTTTGTCAATTGCTTTTAGAATGGCCTACGAATTTAAATCAACAGGGAGATTAGAATTTTTTGATACCACAAAAACAAGAAACTACTGAGGAAATAATAGCATAATTACCGCTTCTTCAGCAACAGGAGCAGAAAGTGCTAAAGGTTCCAAAGCATCTTCTTGCATGAAAACAGAGAGCTCCTCCAAAGAATCAACAGATAACTTAAAATCAGTGACATCACAACTTCTGTATATGTCAAGCAACTTCATCCTACTATATCTAAATGCCGAACGATCTGATACACCACCAGGTCTGTCAGAAAGTAGACCAAGATGGAATGGTCGTGAAGATCCACTACTGATTGCACCTGCACCAGGTGTGTACTTTCCACGATTGTTTGGAAAATTTGCAAAATCATTGTCTGGCTTCCCCCTACCATACCCATAAGTAGCAGATGATTTCTGCGGAGTCTGAGAAGGATAGTGAGGCAAATCTCCACGCCCACGGCCCACAGAATAACTAGATTTCCATGAACGAGAAACATTATCATCCTTTTCTGCATCCTTTTCATAACTGTTGGCATCCTTTCCATAGTGAGAGAAACCTTTTCCACGAGAACCATCACCCTCTTTACCTTCCCCCCACCTATCACGCCAATTTTCAGACTCCTTATCATTAGAACCCCAACGTGCAGTCCACTTATTCTCACGGCGTTGGTCATAACTGCCTTCCTTGTTATTGGAATCACCCCAGCGCTCCTGCGGAACACGATGGGCATCCACAGAATGCTTGGAGGTGTCATCTGACCATCTTTCCACCTTGCGTGCATCACCATGTTCCTTATCTGTCTCCCCCCTCCAGCGACTCCACCGATGGGTTGTATTTGGTTCCCTTTCATCATCACGCCAGCGTTCACGACGCCCAGTTTCACCATCAAGACCAGAAGGCCTGAAAACATCCCTTTTCTTTGTGTTGTAGCCTGGGTCTTCACCCGTCCCTGATGTCTTTGAAACATCTGAACGGTTACCCTGTGAAACAGGATCCTGCAACAAACACGCAATCATATAAATTACTGTATGCCATAGTACCGAACAAGAGACCTAATACTGAAATCATCATGTATGATATTAATAATGTGATTTTCTCCTCCAGGACTAACCTTGTTTTCTCCCACCTTCATAAGCCACTGAGGAGAAAGGGGTATTTCAGTATCAAGGCCTTGCTTCTCTGCACCAACCAAAAGCTACTTCAATATGGCAGGAGATAAATGCCATAGTATCAAAATAGCATTAACAATGAGGAAGATTACTAACTTATTATTATTGCTGATGCAATCTTCATCTATTCTAAGTTGATAACCAATACTTTATTGACTCATCAGACAAGCGAAAGATGTAGTAAATCTTCACATATAATAACTGAGATGTATAGATTTGGACAGAGGAGATATGCCATAAACCATAAAAGTAGTTAAAAGATCCAAGGACGGTCTAGTACCTTCTGTACACATATCAAATGAATAAACATCTAAATCTGAGATAGATGCACCACAACATAAAGCTACAGAGAACAGGGAATGTTTTAAGAAACAGGGCAGAGGCATTGGTTTTCAGCTACATTGTTCAACATAAGAATATTAACAGGTGCATCAACATCAACACACGGATCTGCATGTAGTGAACCATACACCCACAACAACAAATCCACACAAAACATAGCTATCAAACATAACAACAGGGATCTCTGCCGTCATCAACAACAAAAACCAGAACTAAAACTGTCTGAAACGTATCCAGTCAGTCGAATCAGCGCCCCCAAAATCGATACAGAAGGCAACCTGACTACTGCATCCAGTCCACCCAAATCGAAGCGAACTCCCTTCACTATCCTGGGCACTATCCTAGCACCACCCCGTTGACGCATCTAAACACCAGGCGTCACCAAGCATCAATGGCCCAGCCACGAACCCAGCACCTGCAACAACAGCACAAAAAACCCAAGGGGGCGGCGGCATCCAACACCCACCGAAACCCCCGGAAATCCCTAAACCTACGGCGCGGATCGAAGGGCTGAGCGAGAACCGAATCGAGACCAGCCCGAGAAGCGGGCCTGAGCTAGGGTTTCGTGTGGATCGAGGAGGGGGTGGAGCGGTTACCTCTGGCGATCTGAGGCGGCGGAGGGGTGTCGACGGCGAGGCGGCGACGGAGGTCGGCATTGGCGCGGTCCGGTGTGGCGGCCATGGGGGCGGCGGCGGCGAAAACCCTAGAGCTGCTTGTTGGGAAGGTTTGGGAGCGGGGAGCGGAAGCGAGCAGGAGTGGGGCTGTTCCTTCCCGCTAGGATAAAAAACCGGGCGCAGACCACACGGCACACGATTCCCCAAGGACTCTTTTGCATCCAGGTCCCTTGGTATTTCTGTAAATAATCTTAAATATCTTCTGTCTTCCTTTTGCTATTCTTTTTTTCAATAAATTAAAAAATTAAAAAATATTTTTAATTATTGATGTTTTACAAATAAGTACTTCACATTATTTTGATTTACAAGTTTATTGTATGTTTTTGAAGTTGATAATGGAATTATTACCATGTATTGGTGTTTCTTGAGACCTAAGATACAAATAATGTTGTGGATCTATCGAGTTAGACTTGAGAACATTCTTGAATATGGGCTTTAATGTAATAGAAATTCCTAGAAGGGAACTCCGCATAGTCTATCCTTAACTTGTGCGTGTGCTTACTAAAGACATGTCTAAAATTTATGGAAAGCCCAATGTGTTTGCGTGTAGGGCTTGTTTGCTTTGAACGCTAGCCTCAAAACATTGTTTGGGCTTGGCATATTTTTTAGTCCACGAAACAAACAAGCCCATAAAAAGCGAAGTCATTTGACCTTTTGGCAATGTGACAACTATTGTTCAAGTTGGGCCAATATTTTTCTACCTTTAGCCTATTATGCTAAACAACTCCTATGTCTAACTAGGACCGTGGAAGCATAATGTTTTTCACATGAGTGGTGAATCCCTTTGAAGCTAAATATTAGGGAACAGTTAATAGAGGTAGGTTCCAACGTACTTTTACACCCACTTGTGCCTGTTAGACCCTAACTAAACCATATAAGCTCTCTACAACTTTCAATCTTCTACACATTACTAGTAGTCAACCCCATTGTGTAGGTGAGTCACGTAACAACTTGATGATAATATAGCCTATGGATCACGAGTATCACCATGGAGGATGAACCCCAAACAACAAGCCATAGGATGGTCCAAACCAATGACTTGAGAGTCCGATGTCTACCGGAGGAGTAATTGACTAGCCTCACTATGCCACACAATCAGCACTCCTAAAGTAAATAAAAAAAAAAAACTTGACCTCATCTATTGTTATAGGTGTGTCCATTAAATCAGGTTCTTGATCCATTATCCACTTGATCCCCATCTATTGCTAGAGGTGTGTCCATTGACAACACCAGGGAATCTTCCCTTGCAAATGTGTGGAAGTTAACCATTGAAAAAAGGCTAAAATTAGTATGTGCATGGTAGAGGCAGATTCACCGATGGGGCATCGTGGGCTCGAAGCCCTCCTACCCGCTAGAAGACTCTGGTTGAGTCCCTACTCCATTTTTTGACACATAGAGGGGAGGAGGCAAAGGTTGAAGATGAAGCCCCTCCTTTAGTTTGAGTATGCGCCCACCCCTAAAAGAGGGGAGAACGGGACATAATAAAGAAGATACTAAATTTTTTCCTTAAATAATTGGAGCACTAAAACAAATATCACACAAGTAAAAATTTGTTTCGGTGACATTATTGTTCTGTTTGGCATACCAAAAGGAAAAAAGAATAGCTATTTGTGAACATTACAATTGTGTTACTATTGTGAACATTACATATGTGGGAAATCATATGGTACTATTGCGTTATCCACCACCCAAATGGAGCATATTGACTCCTGACAACAAGAACCATGAATAGCATAAGTCCACTACACTTCTCTCCAATACACAAGAAAGATGGGGGTAGTCGTAAAGTGGCTTCGCCGACGCCACGGCCCTACCATACCAAAGTTGCCTTCTCCTTCAAATTGATGTCGTTTAGGACCTTGATGTGGCATCGATTTGAGGTGTCGATCTCCTAGACAGAAGGAGTGGTGTGGAGCAATGCAAAGCCCTATGTTAGACACAAAAACGTCACATAGAGGGCTCCACGCCTCCTCCATATAGTTTAGATCCTTGGGTGTTTACCCAAGTGCCCGTGTCCATTTGGCCTAGGCACACATGTGCCAATTTCTAGGTGATTAACATTTGGGGACCATGTATGGTGACACGTATGTGTTCACTTGTGGCTTATTGGGTTCCTACAACTCCTTAGAAATAGTATAAGACAATTTTGCATCAAGAATCTCATACTATTTCTAAATCATTGGAGCTAATTTTATGGATTTTCCCCTCTTGTGCTCTTACGTTGGACAACCCAGTCCTTACTCTTATTCTTCTCCATGGTTTGTGCCTCTAGATTGGTTAGGTGAAGAAATATTAAGAGTTATTGGAGATTGTTTTTTTCCGTCTTAAAAATCAAGGTTGAAACATAGGCAGCAGATGAACGCCCCCATGCATGTCCCACTCAACAATCAAAATTTGTGATGTGATCAAAGAAGTGTTTTGGAAAAACAGATCCTCACAAAGGATATGATACGTACCCACGAAAACAGAGTGTAATATTTCATAGTGACAAGAGTCCATAAGCAAAATGGTATCGTTTCCTGGTTGTCTTGTCTTGGGGTTGCACGGCCGGCCGGTCAGATTCCAACGAACAACGATAGCAGTTAGCTCTCCCCACAGGAACAGGACGGCTAGTCGACCCGTGCTGCCGTGCACAAAAATAGCACACGTACTGACTGCACTGGTGCTTGCACCCTGACGGGACGGATCCAAATTCAATCCTAGAGTAGTTGCAATTGCTCTTTTGGTTTGGTTTGGTATAAAAAACGTGCTGCTCATCCACCAGATAGCGTCCAAAACGAACAGTACTACTACTGATTTTATAGCTAGCTTGTCGGCACGCCAGGTGAGGAAACAGGAACCACCTCCTCCCCTGGTCCTGGAACCTGGCTGGATCCTGCATTCCCGTGCGCCGGGAGCCGTACGTGCGAGAATAGCAAGCAAGCAGGTTGGTTGGCTCTTGCATTGGAGGCACGCGCGCAGGCAAGCGTACGTCGGGGGCCCGGCCGCGGGGACCGGAGGAGGAGGTCTCGTCGTCCCAACCGAGGCCGCCGCCGCCGTCGCCGTGGCTGCGCCGCCCGCCACCCTCTCCTTCCTCCTCGCCGTGACGACGGACGTGCCGGGCAACAAGTTCGTTCTTCGATGCGTGCACAATTTCGAACTCGTGGAATTTCACCCAATTTCTGATTGGACGGGGCAAGCTCCGACGACGATCCAATGCCAATCCACACCATGTCCTCCTCCAATGACGACGACGACCCCACGGCGCCTTCGTCGTCGTGGCACCCCGCGAGACGCCTGTCGACATCGCACGGCAGCAGCCATCACGGGCACGGCTTCGCGTCGCCGTCGTCGCAGCAGATCACTGTCGCCGCGGCCGGCGCCGCGCTGCTCCTCTTCGTCCTCGTCGTCGCCTGCTTCTGCTGCTGCTGCTGCTGCCGGAAGAGGAGGAAGAAGGACACGCCGCCGCCTCACGGAGGCATGAGGTTCTACGCCGACACCTCCGGCTTCAATGGTGAGACGCGCCATTGCTGCATGGGCCTGGTCTGGTCTGGCCATGGATCTGATCTCTGTTCGCGCACCATGACGACCATGCCACACCTGCAATGTAATAACCGATAGCATTCATGCATCCGTGCGCAGGGAACACCACGGGGTTTACTGCCCTCCACCCGGCGCGCGGGTGCCGCCGCCGCAGTGGCACAACGGCAAGGTGAGTCAGGCGCCACCGACGACGACAGCGACGACGGGGCATCACGGCGGTGGGATGCTGCTGCCGCCGCCGGTGCCGCCTCCACCTCTACCGATGCCCTTGGACACGACGGCGTTCAGCTACGAGGAGCTGGCGCTGGCGACGGGTGGGTTCTCCGAGTCCAACCTGCTGGGACAAGGCGGGTTCGGGTACGTGCACCGTGGCGTGCTCGCCGACGGCAAGGAGGTGGCGGTGAAGCAGCTCAAGGCCGGGAGTGGGCAGGGCGAGCGCGAGTTCCAGGCGGAGGTGGACACCATCAGCCGCGTCCACCACCGCCACCTCGTCGCGCTCGTCGGATACTGCATCGACGGCGCGCGTCGCCTGCTCGTCTACGAGTTCGTGCCCAACGACACGCTCGAGCACCACCTCCATGGGAAAGGCCAAGGGTCGCCGGTTATGGAGTGGGCCACGCGACTGCGCATCGCCGTCGGCGCCGCCAAGGGCCTCGCGTACCTGCACGAGGAATGTGACCCGAGGATCATCCACCGGGACATCAAGTCCGCCAACATTTTGCTGGACCATGAGTTTGAGGCCATGGTCGCCGACTTCGGGCTCGCCAAGCTCACCAGCGTCAACCACACGCACGTCTCCACCCGTGTTATGGGCACCTTCGGCTACCTTGCGCCGGAGTACGCGTCCAGTGGCAAGCTCACCGAGAAGTCCGACGTCTTCTCGTACGGCGTCATGCTGCTTGAGCTCCTCACCTGCCGACGCCCCGGCGACCGATCCTCCTACGGCCAGGACGGACTCGTCGACTGGGTACGTGTCGTGCACTCCTTCATGCCTGTCTGTATGTGTCGTCGTCGTCTAACCGACCTGTGGCACGGCACGACGGCGTGCATGCATCCATGCAGGCGAGACAGGCGCTGCCGCGCGCGCTGGCAGACGGCAACTACGACGAGATCGTGGACCCCAGGCTGCGGGGCGACTACGACCCGACGGAGGCCGCGCGCCTCGTCGCTAGCGCCGCCGCCTCGGTGCGCCACGCCGGGCGCCGACGTCCCAAGATGAGCCAGATCGTGCTGGCGCTGCAGGGGCCATGCCGCTGGAGGAGCTCAACGACAGGGTGCGCCCGGGCCACGGCGCCGCGTTCGGCTCCGGCTCGGGGTCGACGGGGTCCGCCGGTACGGCGGGCTCCGACTACGACGGGTCCGGCGGCTCGTCGTACACGGCGCAGATGGAGCGGATCAGGAGGGCGGCGCTGCCTAGCCCGGAGTACAGCGCTGACTACCCCGGCTCCATCCCGGAGTTCGGACACCCGTCGCCGGCCAGCAGCGCCAGCAGCTCCGTCGAGCGGGATGACCGCCGGCATCGTGGAGGTCGCCGGTGAGTGACAGGTGCGGGCGTGATGTATAGTGACGATTTGACTCCTGCGCATCCCTGTCACCTGTGTGGTCTTGCTATAAGTTTGTTACCTGTTTTAAAATATAAGTTACTCTAAATTTATCCTAAATCAAATCAAATTTAGAATACATCCAGATGAGAAAGAAATGTCAGGCCGGCGCTAAATTCCAAGGGAACATTTGGTACACGTTACATATTTTTTGGAGTTAAAAATGGACTAGTATATATGAATTTCAAGGATTTCAATCAATTTCAGAATTTCCAAAAAATACTTTACAATTCAAAATTCCAGGGGAACACATGCATGGCAACATCTCGAGTGCACGTGTCTTGCCGACATTCCACTATCATTAGCAAGGGACCAGTGAACCTACATGATCCCTGCACATGGGTCCCACTTGTGCAGCCCCCTGGTGCTGACTGTGCCGTGCACGTACGTGCGTGGCATGTGCTTTGGCTGGGCGTCGTCGTGTAAGCTGTTTCTAGGCCGAAAGTCCCGTGACTTTGGGCTTTGGCTGGGCCGCTCTACCTTCCCTGTTGGAGCAGAATCCGCCAACGTGTGGCGGTGTGGCCGGGGTGTTAGTTGCCGCCCACTTGAGCTTGGGCCGGCCCGGCTAACAGCCCACCCCGGCGCCCCCATCCTCTTCCTCCCCCGACGCCCCGCCGCCGCCACCTCCGCCCGCGCCCGGCCGCCCCTAGGGCGCCGCGGCGGCCACCTCCCTCCCCTCCCCTCTCTTCTTCCCCTCCGGCGAACCCTAACCCTAGCTCCGAGCTCCGAGCCCAAAGTCCGGCCATGGCGCCCCGCCCGACGGCCCAACCGCCCGACCACGGCCAACCCGCACCTTAGCCGCCGGCGACCATGCCGACCGGGCCGGCCTACCTCCCCCCGGCCGGCCATTCTATAGCCCCACGGAAGCCGCTTGAAGGAGATCCCCGCCGCCGTCGCCGTCGCCGCGGCTCGCCTCCCCGCCTCCGGCCGCCGCTGTGGACCGCGGCGGGCCTAGGTGGGCGGCCCACCACGGGTGGTCGGCGCCTTGTTTGGCGCCGTTGTCGGCGCCGAAGATTCCTCGCCGTTCGCACGATTTATGCTCGTCGAAATGGCGAAACTGCCGGGCGCGCCCCTGCGCGCCGACTGGAAGTGTGGATATTTAGTTTTATACGAACAAGATTCATAGATCATTGATGCATAGAGGACATGCATATGTTGCATATATATCATATCATAGAGGTCACAGGAGCTATATCATTAATACAGAATATAATTAAGGAGGGCCAGTTCCTTTTTACAGCAAAGTGATAAAGTAATATGCATTGTCGACAACCCATCGGAGGAGAAAGTGAGAACAAACAAGATACCACATCTCTGAGTTCACATGCTCTACTGACAATCCTAGATCCATTGTAGTCATCCCCATTATAAGTCTGTATAGGTCACAAAGTCGAAGTTTGGCATTAACAACTCTCAACACTGAATTGTAATGTACTTTGCAATGTAGGGCCAGAACATATTCAAACACAAATCAAGAAACTAAGTTCACCAAAAGATGTACGTTTGAATTTGAGACTCCTGGGGGCGCCGTTGCCGCGCACGAAGAGAGACCAAGGGAGAGAGGGAGCGCGTGGGATGGAGGACGGGAGGAGAGGACGGGGATTTTTTTCTTTTTCTTTTTTTTTTGCCAGAGGAGGGGTGTATATTTATTGGAGGTTAGAGGCAAGGAACCAGAGCCGTTGATGGGAAAGATCGAACGGACACAAAATTTTCGGGTGACGTGGCCATAGGGAGCTGCCTGAGAATGCGGCACGATTGAAGATAAGAAAATATCTAACATAACCTATAAAGAGCGTGCCACCTACCGGGTCCGTCACCCTCATATGTTATTGTTCCGATTACGGTCGCGACACACTTTGTTCTAAAATGCGATAACGGATCCTCAAAGATAGTAACGGATCCTATGAACAGTACCAACCCATTAATAAACAGTAATGGATCCTATAAACAGTACAACCCGATAAGAACCAGTACCGGATCCTATGAACAGTACTAAACAAGTCGCATACAGTCATTCACCCTGGGCATTCGGTATTTCTTGAACCGATCGGTACGGTTCTTCGGTTCCGATGCGAATTCGGTTCTTACAAAATCAGTACCGATCGGTTCCTCCAAAACATGAGTACCAAGTGTTGACATTTCTAAACGTCATTGCTAAAAGGTAGATAAAAACCTAACTTCGCAACTTCGCCTAGAAATGTTGGTACAAAATAAATCTACACTTACGTTGTCACATATAAAAATAATCTTTATATCCGCAAGCGCACAGATATAAATCTGAAAATAAACTCTATACCATTGTAGCACTTCACCCAGAGTATTTCAGGTATCGTAATTTATATTTTTCCAAAGGAAGGACTGTGAGACAATATTCATATGGCTCATAATAAATCCATACTAGAACTACTTATAATAAATCAATCATTCCAATACTTTAGTAGGGGGTGAATAAAAGATAAAAGGGTAATAATAATAAGATAATAAATGATAATAAAACGATACTAAATAATAACGATGCCTAGGGTATTCCATGAGACAAACAACTAATGTAGTAAAGACAATCATAACTATTCTATGAGTAAAAACTTCTAAATAACTACCAATCATTAAGTCTAAGCATAGCAGGTGTAATATCTTCATCTATAGCACAGTCAAATCATAATCATATAACAAGAGGAACATCAACTCAGGAGGATTTATAATGAAATAAACTAGCCTCCCTCGCGACCATGTTCTACCATTCACTATATACGGGAGGAGGATTATAGAAGACTCAATAAGGCTGTCACCCTTACGAACTACCCCACGACCCAGTGTATAGCGGGCATCCGTAAATAACTTACATCTAAGCACCATGCTTACATATAACTTATGACTTAACCCCCTCGAGAATAAGGCTAAGCTGTCCACGATCTCATGCATATAATAATCAATAACCAGAACTATATCAAATATCAAACTAGAATATACTAAGAACATAACAATAGGTAATATAATAAAGTAAAGCATAATCATAATGAGAAATCGAGATAAAATGTATTACCGAATCTCCAAGAACAATAGATCTGAAATCCTGAGCAAATGCTCGAACTCTTCCTTGAATCTCTAATAGATTGTCTAATACTCTAATCTCTGAAGAACTAGAGCTCTAATCCTATAATCTCTGGAAACCCTAGTACTAATCTCTCTCTCTAATTACAATGGATCTAAACTCTAAAATCTGAATAATGATAATGAGAATTAGATTAGGGTTTCAGGGATGAGCTCTGCCTCTTTATTTATAGCCCCCTAGGATGAATCTCAGCCCTCGGATCAAACCGACTTGATTGGGACGACTTAGATCTACTCCTTAGGTCGGTTGTGAGAAGCTTCCGCAAGGAGGACACGTGGAGTGCCAGGGGGAGCCGCGGCCCCACACCCCAGGCCGCCCGGCCCCACATGTCGGCGTGTGGGCCCCGGCTGTGTGTGAGCTTCTTTCTTTGTCCATTTAGGTCCCTAGAATTTATATTAATGCCCATGATTCGGTCCTTTTCTTCTATTTCTTATTTTCTCCTCTTTTCAGCTCTTTTCCGGCATTTTCTGGATTCTTCCTGCAAAACTATACATGCACCAAAACTCGTGGAAATCATTAGAAATAATAATACTTTACTATCATTGAGCCTAAGTTGATGGTGGAATTCATAATTAAAATTGACGATAGCCACCATCAACACCAAGCAATTTCGGTTTCGGTAATATCGGTTCGGTTTCGGTTCTTAACGAAAGGAACCGGCGGCAGAGCTCAATCGAAGTGACTCGTCGGGGAAGGAGACCAACGCCGCCGCGCCCGCCGCTTCTCGCCGCTGGGAGTCGGGAGCCGGGCGCCGGGCGAAGGCGCGCGGCGGTGCGGCATGGTGGGGCGAACGCGCCGGGCGGAGGACGAAGGCGCCGGCGCTGCCGTCCTGGAACGGCCGGCCGGCGTCGGCGGGGACGGGACATCGTCGGGGACGGGCGGCCGTCGGGGATGGGACGGCGTCGGCGAGGGACGGGCGCGCGGCGAGAGGGACGGACGGCATCGGGGCGGGGCGGCCGCCGGCCGCTGCGAGGAGGTGTCGGGGACGGGAGACGGGGAGTGCCGAGTGGAGACCTGAGAGTGCGGGGGGGCGGCTTCGCATGGAGACGGGGAGTGCCGAGTGGAGACCTAGGTTTCCTTCGTGGGCTGATGTTGGGCCCTTTCGCGATTGCGATTTGCGAAGTCCGACGAAGTCGACGATCGAGTTCCATCGTGAGCCGGTACTCTTCGGTATATTTGGTTTTTCGAGGTACGGAACCGAAAGTACCTCGGTAAATTCGGTTCCCAAGAACGAGGGGAACGAATAGGAACCGAATTTTTTCGGTTTCGGTTTTTTTCGGTTTGGTTTTCGGTTTTTTTTCGGTTCGGTTTGGTTTTTCGGTTTTTCGTGCCCAGAGCAAACAGTCATGTTTTGGCATCTTTTCTCATTGCCTCTAGCTTTCTAAACTATTTTCACTAAGAAATCCGCTCTCTGCATCGCGTAGCATCTAAGAAATGCCATCGTTATGGTCTGTGTCGTCAGCTAACGTATTCACAAACACATCATTAATGATCTCCTCGTCCTTAATAGGAGCTTGGAGAGCTACGTCAGGCATGGTCACATCATCAACGCTATCTCGTGGCGCATTTTCACCAACCTCCCTATGCATAGTCCATATTGTATAATTTGGTACGAACCCTCTGAGAAACAAGTGCGATCGTATAGACTCAACGCTTGACCATTTCCTATGATTCTTGCAATCTATGCATGAGCAGAATATTGGGTTTTCATCCCCAGCATTAGCAGCGATGAAGTTGCAGACACCAACCATGTACCGCCCGTCCGATCAGGGCACACCGTCATCCATCTATGTCCACCCTCTATCCATCTATGTACAAAAGTAATATTTAGACTTCAAGCCACATAAAAGGGAGAGTAATTACATAGAAATTAATGCATATTAGCCCTTCATGAACAACAATTGTAGCTTGAAAGTACAATTTAGTCTACATAAATTTTATTTAGCCCTCATTTTAAAAAAAAAAATCTAACTAATTAGTGAAAAAATTGAAATTAGTAGCTCCATATAAATTGAAAATCATAGCCCATTAAATCCACTTTTATTGTACCCACATTAGTTAAGATCAATTATTCTACTCCATGCCACGTAAAATTGGATACACTAATTTATACAAATCCTAAAATTGGAGACTTAGAACAACAATGTAGCTTCAAACAATGTTTTGGTAGGTGACAAATGGAACAATTTGCTCATCAAGATTGTAAAAGAACCTACTCCCTACTCCTCATACAAGAACTAATTATCATCAAGAACACCATGTAATGAGCTACGAATTTGAATGGGGCAATAGAAACCGACCTTTCGGAAGATTGATTCACTGCAATTTGGTTGGATGCCTTCCTCAAAATCAAATCAAAGTGCTTGACGTCTAAAATGGAGAAACAAACCACAATGATAATGAGGCAATGTAGCCATCATAACAATGATAATTAAGCATAAAAAACAAAGGAGTTCATGCATTGTTAGTTGTTACTAACCTTAAAGCAAGAAGGTCATGCCCATGCCTCCAAATTCAATAGCTTCACGGGGAAGAGTGGCTGCAACAATGGAGGGAGGGAGAAAACGCGAGCCCTCCCTAGGTGTGTGCTCTGAATGGGAGAATGAGATGAGAGGACGACGACTTTATGTACTAGAAGTGATCACTGGCGGGTGCCACAAACCGACAGTGATACATTCTCATGTCTTGTGAAACCACAGGCCGACAGTAGTAGAACCATATCACTGTCGGCTCTTGACTTGAACCAACACTGATAGGTCTGAGTCACATCACTACCGGTTTGTGGCTTCACCCGACAGTGATATTCACTTTCAGTGCCAGTTCTTTGCCAAATCCAATCATTTTCTGGGTTTGAAGCCAAGAACCAACACTGAAGATTCATCAGTGCCGGTTTGTTCATATCCGACACTAATGGTGCTACCATTGAAAGTCGATTCTGTAGTAATGGGTGGTTAGGTCTAAGGGTATTTTGGACCTTTTCCATGGTAGTTTGACACCGTTAGCAGCAAATGCGGATGGAATGACATGGAGCAAAACCAAGTTTCACGATGGCATGGCGGTGTGTTCTAACTTTTTAGGGGCCTATAGGTCCAACCCATTTTTCATAATGACATACAGGTAAAAGGCTCTCCATCATCGTGCTCATCGCAATAGCCTTGACTGCCCTTTTCTACTTCTCTTATCAACGGCTACCACAATCGGTCACAATTGCTGCATTGTAGCCATTTTTTGTTGAACTGCTTAACAACATCGCAATAGATCCCAAATCAAAAGAGGCAATCAAGATGTACATGGTTATGTTTTTAGATGTCATCAAGGTGACATTTAATCTACTAGAGAAGGTTAAGGGTATCTTCAGCAATAGGGTGGAAGGACAGAGCTTTGGCACCCTAGTGGAGGAGGATATTGTACTTGCTCCGAATTGTAATACAACTTGATCATGACCTAGTGTTTGGTATGCAAACTTTCTAATTTCTATATCTATTGCATTCTGTAATTCGCTATTATAGTACATTCTAATTATGTGTTTTACTAGACGGTCTTATCAAGAATCCAAATGTTGTTGGCAAAGAATATCCCACAAGAGTGAAGAAAATGCTCAACTTTCTAGAAGAAATTGGGTGAGTCATTATTTCTACTAGTGATTCTCTTATTAGTGTAATATGTTAGGCATATTTCATTTACTGTCAACTTGATGTGTGATTTAGCTACTTAAAACTAATACACAATGTACTTTATGTCATTGTCCTTTCATGTGATTCAATGTGAGATTATGAGTTAGTTTTGTTTCAAATGACACGGTAGACTTTTTTTAGACATACCACTAGTAGAAATACAAATATTCTTTTCGTTAATTTACATTCAAAGGAGTGTGGTGGATGTTTCTCAGTAAATGATAATAGTTAAAATATGGTGGAAAACAATTGATATCTCAAAGTGACATGAGCTGCATCGAGATGTAGGTTGCATCTTGGTCATTATTTGTAGTCAAGGTGGATATGTCAGATAGTCGAGTCATCTATCTAGAGACAGTCATTGGAAAGCAGACCTTTATTTGTTTGGTAGTCATTTTTTTCATCCACAGCTGCTGTTGCTGGTTGTCCCTCTCTCACATGTTGAACTTAACTCATTTAATTTGTTGACTTCAGCCAACAAAATAGAAGTGCAAAGGGATGAGGGGGAAAGCCAAGAGTCCAGCCCCCTCTCCCCTCCTACTCCCCTTTTTATAGGGAGATGAGAAAGGAAAAGACATTATCATTATGCCCCTCGGTGGGGTTTGTTTTTATAGATATGCCACTATCACTACTAGAAAATTGATTTTGCAAGACACATCACAAAAATTAACCGTGGTGGGCGCCCCGTTTGCCTGCCATGATTAATGCCCCGATTAATGGTGGCGGTCGTTTTTTATCTACCAAGGTGGGCAGTTTTTTCTGCCTAGGAAAATCAATTGCTTTTAATCGCGGGCGGGCATGTTAGGATGCCCGCCATGGTTAATACCTTGGCGGGCATCCTAATGTGCCCCGCCATGGTAAATGAAGAGGCCCAACAAGCCAAGGGCGAGGCCCGATAACTGTCTGCAATATAAATAGAGGAAGTTAGGGTTTCAGCTTTCACTATCTATTCCTCTCCCACTCTCTCCTCTTCCCTCGATGTCACAGAACCGAAATTATAAGTGTCTAAGTACGGAAACTTAATCACAAAAGCGATCAAATCTCGACTTGACTCCATATAACCCAGTCCGTGAATCGAAATCTCGAAGGATTTCAAACCAACATCACAACGTTCCAAGATCGTACTGATTCAATGAAACATCACCATTCGCAACAACACATAATAGATGAAAGATTACATAAAGTTCACTTATCTTCGGAGTACATTGGTTATTACAACTAGTTGTTCGAGTAGCGGAAGCAAATATTTTAAAAACAAGTTCAGAAACTTTATAATACATTGCCAGTGATATGTCATACTCCACAAAAGCATAAAGGTGAGATACTACAGAGACCACGCCCAATGGTCTAATCTTCCTCCTTGGCTGGGAGAAAACAGTAATTGCAGCACCTGCTGTAAACAGTATCACCTGCAACAAGTGGGAATAAAACCCTGAGTACGAGAATGTACTCAGCTAGACTTACCCGTCCTAAACCAAAAATAAAGTGACTCCAAGGATTATGCATGGCTTTATAGAGGTGGGGCTAGCTTGTTTCTTTGCATAAAAGCTTAAATACCAAAGTACTAGTAATTATTAGCATCATGTTAATAATTATTACTTAGCTTCTAGATTATCATCTAGCCTATCATAACTTGCAAGAATTATAACAAACAACATCGTTGACCATGAGGGTACAACGAACCATGAGTCCAGCAGGACTCATAACTAGTCAACATCACAATACTTTCCTTCACGTTATTATTATGAGTGTGCTACATGGAGATAATCCCATCAAGTTTCTCACTATCCAGGAGAGATGGCGATTCGAATCGATTACTACCCAGCTGGGGAATTATTCCTAACACTCACCGAGGCACACCGGATCAGGGTAGCCTCAGGTCACCTTTGGAACCACTCAGGAATCGCGGGCCCGGCAAGCGCCGCACTCTCAGGGATATCACCGTGCCGGTAATAGCTAGAAATTATATACACCTTGCCCACAGTCCACGTTGTGACTCCCCTCCGAGCCGCACTTTATACTTCCCGGCTTCCCGGCCTCAGTTGAACTACTCGGCTTTGCGGTCGACAACCTTAGGTCGGCCAGCTAAGTGAGAGACTGCGTTCAAAATGACGAGCAGAAGCATCCAAGATCGAGTCCTTAATCGACACAGACGGGACTACACGACTCCCAGGACCTCCATGTCCTGTAGCCTCCATTTTCCCGCCCGGTCTCTCAATTTTTTTTTTACAAAATACATGGTACAACCATTGATCCATATCCAATTGATTCATTTGTTCACCTATCTCTCGTAGGAGGCATTACCTCCTGACTTCTACTGTTTAAAGCATAACTAAGCATCTAAACGATTCCTGTACTAAATAGGATATCGGTGATTATAAGTGGACAAGGATAGGTATATGTGCATCAAGTGTTTCCAAACAAATCCTATAACTTAATGCAATAAACAGCATAAAAGGACTCAAGTAAATTATTGTAAAAGCATAGGACATAAGAATGCTCCGGGGCTTGCCTTTCACCAACGTCGTAGTTTCATGCAACGGCCACCCTAGGATCGCCTCTTTCTCCGACTTCGGGTACGGCCTGCTGGACCTCCGGCTCCTGAGGGTCCTCCTGATCGTCCGGACACTTCCCTTCGAACTAGCGCAAGCTCACTCCCTCCAGTACACCTATTGCATGCAATGCGTTGCATCAATATAACGAATGCATAACATGAACGCATAACATAAAACATAGGTGCAATGCATGATAACATGTATGTAAGATATGATGACATGAATGATCAAGATCACAAAAATACTAGCACCCCATAGCTGGGCATCCCCAATTGCTCTATTCAAACACTATAAACATTCACATATCAATGAACTCATAAAGAGTGAGGTGAACTCACAAAGCCTACACAAATAAAGATTACCAAAAGCCCAACATTAGCTAGGTCAGTAACATCGGCACTAAAACATGTATATCAACTTAGATAAAGCATCTAGGACATGATAGATTACTTAAGCAAAGCAAAGCCAATCGATCAAGATAACATAGGAAAACTACACCTACAGCACACACCACAGAAAATAATTCATATCTAGAGATCTACAACTCCAAATGACTTGCAAGAAGACAATCTGGAAAACTTATGAAATTGTCTACCAAACATCTTCAATTATCACGGCAAGGATCCCAAGCTAACTGGGTCGAAATGACATAAGAACAGAATCTGTTCTGGGCAAACAGCACAATGACAGACTTTTCGACTGGACCACAACAACCGTAGCTCTCAAACTATTGGACCAATGACCACCAAATTTTAACAGTAGGTAGATAGACAAGTTATCTACACTTTTTGGTATGCAACTCATCTTCAGAAAATGAAATTATCATGGGGAATTTCTTCGAAATCCCCAGATCTGTCCCAAACTCATTTATAGCTAAAATAAATAAATGGCCATGTGCCAAACTCATAATTGGGAACATCTAAACATACCAACAGATTACTCATGACACAAAACCACCAAAACATATATCACTTGTCACCAAAATAATTTATGAAATGCATTTCTCATTTTATATTAGAGCTAAGGCATAAACATGAACATCTAGATAAAAGTACCCATAAAAATCTATAACAATTACAGAAGCTATAACATGCTTCCAGGAACTAACTGTAAAATTTTCATGCCAATCCAACAAGTATTCTATGAGATATCAAAAATAACAGAAAGCACATTTAATAGGAGCATAAATAGGAAATCCTATTTCAAAACATCAAACATAGCTCATAATTTTTACTGGGGCTCCTCATCACATAACGACAGTACTCACCAAAAAAAATCACCCTCACTAGACCCATAAATTAAGTACTAAAAATTATCACAAGATGCCACTAATAAATCTAGTGAAATTCATAAGTCAAATATACAAGACCCAAACTGCATGAAAATTTAACCACAGCCTACTCATAGCATGTAAAAGCTTCCATAAAAATTTCAGATCCAAGAGACCTATAAATCAAGAGATATGAATTTCCTCATTTGCACCATGAATAAAAGAGATAAATCATAAATATTAATTTTACCACCAAGTTTCATATTTTTAATAAAAACTAGACCTTCGTAGAAACCTAACAAAATTTGGTTCACCAAAAACGGAGCTATAAAACTCCATTTACGAATTATCGAAGATCAGCACAAATTCAAGATTTGAATTGAAAGCTGTTGACACCCAAATTTGGCTTGGTCCAAGGCATAGCAAATTTCCGGACTTAGTCATATTTTGGAGGTCCAAGGCGTGGTAAATTTTCAGACTTAGCCAAATTTTGGAGGAAGGTCAAACGGGCTTCTTCCGAAGTGAGTGGGGTTGGCGGCCGAGCGTCCGGCCAACCATCTACGCGTCCGGTCAAAAAGGCGCGTTTCCAGGACTTTCTGGAAGTGACCGGACGCTGGCGACCGGAGCGTCCGGTCATTGTTCGCGCGTCCGGTCATGCGTCCGGTCGGCCAGGCGTTTTCGACGCGATTTCAGAGCTCTCTGGAATCGACCGGACGCTAGTGACCGAAGCGCCCGGTCCGGGACGGCCCAGCGTCCGGTCAACACGCGACGGGCTATGTCCGTACGATCCCGAACCGATCTCTTTTCTAATCGTGTTTGGGTCGGTTTTTGGAGATTGGAAACATCCAAGGACGGTTTCCTAAAAGGATAAGACCACCCTCCTCTATATAATAAAGAGGTTCATGGCCGATTTGATCCTATCTACATCCAATCGACAAACACATCTACTACCGTCTCGTTTGTAGGTCATCCTCCCCTATACCCTGCTGTCCGGCGGTGTTTTCCGCAAAAATCGTCGGCATTCTAGGTGGCCTTGCCGATCCTAGGGCACCCCTCGCGTGCGTCCTCCTGATGACGGGTCTTCCCGGAGGTGTGTTCGGAGGTTCTTCCAGCCGTCACCGAGCTCTACATCGGCCCTAGCGATCTCTTGATCGTTCGTGGCCGATCACGCTGCGGTGTTCGCTGCTTCAAGGTTGATTGCAACCTTCGTGGGCGTCCAAGGCCCTCCCGGTGTGTTTGGCGTGGAACCCTAGTTCTTCGTCAACATACTTTTTGGCGACTCCGCTGGGGAAATCGAGACGTCAATTGCGTTTTGAAGACCTTGGCATCATGCCTGACGACGGCACGAAAACTAGCGAGGTGCATGATAGCAATGTCATCCACCCCGCTACTACTGAAGAGCTTCCCGAAGAATTGAAGCGCAAGCTTCAAGAATTATTGGATTCTACTTCGCGCGCGTTCCTGGAGAGTTGTGCCAAGGGTCGTGGTGACAAGGTGTTGAGGCCCGTCACCGTCAAGCTTCCCGACTCTTCATCCA